>CAUYPO010146066.1:0-31460 GCA_963574435.1 Cheirogaleus major
TAAAATGTGGTATATGCTCACAATGGAATATTACTCAATTCTAAGAAACGACAGTGAGCTAACACCGTTTATGCTATCTTGGATTAAGCTTAAGCCCGTTATCCAAAGTGAGGCGACACAAGATATGGAAAATGGGCTCCACATCTACTTGCCATCAAATTGGTACTCACTGATTAAAACTATGGTGCTCAAAGGATGGTAGTGTTCACCAGGGTGGGGGGGGGGCAGGATGTGGCAAGCATTGTGGGGGGGAAGGGCATACCTCTAACCCTTCTTAGGGAGAGGCAAAGTTATACAATATATCCAAAATGTAAAAAAAAAATTTTGTTGGATAGAGGGCAGGCAGGAGGGGGGAGGAAGTGTAGAGTTACATAATGTGTGCCGTGCGCGCCATCTGGGGATTGGACTCGCTTGAAGCTCTGACATGTGGGGGGGGGAGGGGTGGTAGGGGCAATGTATGTAACCCTAACAATATTTGTACCTCTATTATATGATGAAATAAAAGGAAAAAAAAAAAAGTAGGGAGTAGTATGATAGATACCAGAGGCTGGGAATGGTATTGGGGAAAGGGGGGAGATATTGATCAAAGGGTACAAAGTTTTAGTTAGATAGGAGGAATAAGCTTCAGTGATCTATTACCCCAAATTGTGACTATAATAAATAATAATGCATTGTATATTTCAGAATTGCTAAAAGAGATTTTAAATGTTTTTACCACAAAGAAAAAATGGTAAGAATGTGAAGTAATAGATTTGTTAATTATCTAGATTTAATAATTCTACAATGTAGAATTTAATAATTCTACATTGTAAACATGTCAAAATATCACACTGTAACCTGTAAATATATACAATTATTATTTTTCAATTGAAAATAAAATAAAAAGATAAAAATATTTTTAAAAAAGAAGCTAACAAACTAAAAAAAATTAAAAATAAAAAGCAATCTGCAGAAATGGCCTTAGAGGCTTACTGGCAGAAATCATGAAGAAGTAAGGTCTTCTGTCCAGATTCTTTCCCAGGGAAGTATGTTCAAATTGTGTGGAAGACATACCTTAACAATTTCCTCCCCACTGACATGCCGCAGCCGTCCTAAGACATCCATAATCCGGTCTGGGAAGGCCTTCCATTTTAGTAGAGCAAGGAGGTCCACTGCAAAGCAAGCCCAAAAGATGGTGAACCCTGGTTATCCTAAGGTCAAGTGAGGCCCAGACTCTCCTAGCCAAGGTGGAATCTAGAGAAACAGAACTAGCTATGAGCATCACAGTGGCTTCTTTACTGCTGAGATCAAGGCCAAAGACACATCTACGAACCCGGGATGTGCACTGTAGAGCTACTAAAACCATGTGAAGCCATGTGGAGTGATTCCTCCAACTTCAAATGAAAAGAAGCCCAATACTGTGGCATTAAGAAGCAATAATTTCTGTCTCCCTTAACACGTACTAGCAATGTGGAGAGAACTGAGGACAGTAGAGGACACCACCCTGCAGGCACCATCACCTACCATTCTGGGTGAGTTTGGTAGAGGACAGCTGAGTGGAAATGAAGAAAGACTCTTTGGTGCTGCGCTGGAAGATGAGGCTGGAGGGGATATTAGGGCAGCCATTGTAGTCTTCTTTGCAGCAGGGCAGGCCCAGGTACAGAGCATGGTTGTTAAATGTGCTATTTTCGTCACACTGTAGGCAAAAGTAGAGAACAGACAATGTTTCCTGAGCCATGCCATGTGTAAAAACCAGATGCCAGGGAATTTCTGGGTTGTTTGTTCTTATCTTCTTGAGGCTGAACCTTGGGCCTCAGGTCATCTTGAAAGAGTGCTTTCTGTTCAGAAACTTCCCAGAACAGCTCATGTCCCTTTTAAACAGAACATGGTGGAACATGTGGCCTCCACCTTATGTGCAAGTAACCTTGGGTGGCAGCTATGCTGTGACAGCTGACAGTACCATGATTTTGAATAGCAGTCTCAGAATGTACTATCCAAGACCACAGTGGCATAGAGGGGTTGGTACTGGATTTCCAACCAATGGAGTGAGAGGTGGGAAACAAAAAACCTGCTGGCATTATTTGTGGGATGAAGCCCACTGCACTTAGAAGACAATAGCCTGCCCACAGCTGTCTTGTTGTCATCCATTAGCACACTACTCTAGATCCTCTGGCCTACGCAGTGAAAATCACACGAGAACCATGAGTGAGACCTCAGTAGTGAGGAAGGGTAGGGATAAAAGACAGCCAGGGCTCATACCTTGTACACATAAAGCTCGTGAATATCATCTGAGAGGGTAGTGCCATCGTCACGCATCAGGGGTGAGAATGCAAAGCCAAAGAGTTTCTTTTCCCCTTTGTCCTTTGCTGTGAAATCAGAGCCAAGTATTAGTTGCTTTTGCCCCCCACTTGGCTTTCCAACAGAAATTCCCTTTGTGTTTGTCACCTATGTTCTTCTGCCCCTTACTTCTTTCATTAACTAGGTAGCAACCTGACTGCAGCAATGATGAGAAATGTACTGGAATGAGTTTCCATTTATACCCCAAGGTATACAGGCTACCCAGACCCAAACAGAAACTAAACTGCTGGTCTTGATGAACCAGGGGCTCATTAAGGAGCAATTTAATAGGTACAAAGGAAACAACCAAAGGAGAATAACATAGACAATTTCAGACACTAGGTCAGAGACTAGGAAGGACCAATACCAGACTTACAGTTTTGAATCACTGCTTTTACAGTCCAAAGAACAGCCTCTGGTGACATCCCATCTCTGAGTAACCATTTATTCCCAATTCCTCATTTTCTTGCCCCAATAATAAGAACCCAGTAAATTCTGTTTCAGAGGGGAGAGGGTTATATTCATATCCCTCAAAGGAATGTGGGGAGAAGTCTCACTCACTGGAACAATGTCTGAACTCAAAGCGTAGGTGGGAGCCCCGGAACCGATCAATGGGGATGGGCAATTTGATAATTTCTCCCCAACGAGGACTATTACTGTGGTAGAGGACAAAGGAGTGGTAGGAACTCCTATTTGGCTCTCCTGAACCCAAGCTGATGCAATCCTAGAAGAGAGAAACAAAATAAGATGCCATGTTCCTGGAGGCAGTGCCTGGATTTCTGTGTCACTAGGATACTTTACTTTCCCCTACGTGAAGGTCTCATTTTTGCACCAAAGTCTATGAGATGACAAAATGCATTTGACTTAAATTCAATACTTTTGGAGGCAATTATACAGATAGTATAAGAAAAGCAGTCACAATTCTTGTTTTCCCTGGGGTAGAAGTAACCACATAGCACTCCTTAACAAATTGGAGTGAAGCTGGGTGGTGCATCTTAATCACCAAGGTAGGTTCTTTATCCTCACTGAGAAAGGAAACAACAGGCTTCAAGGGAGAAGATAACTGTATGTTACATTTTACCAGATCAGGAAAAGAAATTAAAATACAAAGTGGAGAGAGGTTGTTTTCTAATTTTCCAAAGCTAAATGTTAGACTGGCATTTTAGGTTGCCCTTGGCTGACTTTCCTTGTATATAAACAAGTTAGATCAGATTTAACTTGATCCCAGCTCCCAAATACTGCCACAAAGATGCAGTCTCAGGATTGCCCATGTTCCTGCCCTGGAAGCTTTGGGCAACACAATCAGGAGTAGCTTCCCGTCCACACAGGGGTAGTGTGACTAGCTAAGAGCTCTCCTGCCCTCAGCACTCTCCAGGCAAACAATTAACATACCCTAGGTCCTTGAGTTGTATTTTTTTTTTTTTTTGAGACAGAGTCTCACTCTGTTTCCCCAGGCTAGAGTGCTGTGGCGTCAGCCTAGCTCACAGCAACCTCAAACTCCTGAGCTCTAGCGATCCTCCTGCCTCAGCCTCCCGAGTAGCTGGGACTACAGGCATGCGCCACCATGCCCAGCTAATTTTTTCTATTTTTGGTAGAGACAGGCTCTCGCTCTTGCTCAGGCTTGTCTAAAACTCCTGAGCTCAAAGGATCCGCCCACCTCGGCCTCCCAGAGTGCTAGGATTACAGGCGTGAGCCACCGTGCCCGGCCCTTGAGTTGTATTTTTAAAATGACAGTCAAATCACTGTTTCTATCACTATTTCAACATTCTCCTCTATTTTTATCTTGCTTTTGGAGATGATTTTGACTTATTTTACCCTTTTCCTCTGTAAAATGGGGATGATCATTCTTATTCTGCTTGTCTCACAGGGCTGTTGCCAACACACAGAAACAAGGTTTGTGAAACACTGATATGCCTTCTATCAAGTGTGCTGCAAATGATGCATTGTTATTCACCAGGGACTTTACCATGACACGACTAAGGGAAAAACTGACATACTGACAACAGAAAAACAGTCCTCCAGGTCTTTACTTTTGATGAAGAATGACTACACTGACTTTAATCTTCCATGGCCTGAGTTTGCTGTTCTTTGTCCTATAACTTGGTACCAGCAAGTGAGTATCTAAGTCCCACCCTTGACCAGAGTGCAAATATAACTTTCTGTATTAGCTCAAGGAATAAAAAGACAGAGTGGGACTTAACAGTAGTTACCAAAAGTAGGCGGCCTATGCTGGGCAGAATGGCAGAAGAGGTAACATGTAGGGCAGAACTACAGGGAATAGGTCTAAATTGGCTCAGGAGATATTCAGGTTAGGCACTAGGAAGAATTTTTGCAAAAGCTATATGGCACTGGAAGTTATTATCAAAGCACACCGTAGGGTTTCCTTCAAGAAAGGAAAATACATATGGGGTGATTTGAGTTCAGTCCTGCTTGAAGGAAATGGGTCTCTGGACAAAGTCCACAGGAAAATTATCACAGGATTAGCCTCCATTCCAAATGACTTACTGGAAAGTCTTACCTTCAAGATTTCTCCATCTGCATAAAGTACATACATGGTCACTTCAATATTCTTTTGTACACTCTTTCCTCCTCTCTCGAAATCTCCCTTCTCCAGGGTTAGGTATAGGTCATTGCGGATATCACCTGTGGGTAAAGAAATGTCATGTCCTCATGACCACAGAAGCCATGCTACCCTATTTGCATGGAGGACCATGCTAGTATTTGGATCCTCTGGGGTTCAGGTGGGTGCTCAGGGCATTCCAAGCTTGGTTAATAATGATGGACATTCTACTAGTATCAGTGCAGCAGTACCCAGGTTGGTTAGTTATGTGCTCTTTAAGTCTGAATTCTAAAGGTTCTAAAGGTTCAACACAGCTTGTCCAGGGTAGGGAATCTTCTCTCAGATTGCTCAGTCTATCTCCTCACCAGGAGAATGGCTGTAATATAAGCCTCCTGAAGAGCAAAGATTTTACAATCAACAGGAATAACACTTATTTTAATCATACTTATGCTTTAATTACTAATCACTCCTCTTTTCCCTCAAAAATTTCTCTCTTGTAGGTTTATAAATTTTATAAGTTTCACAGGTTTTCTTTGTGCAACCCCCAACCCTTCTGAGTCTGACTAAAGAATATAGTACTTCTCCTTCCTTCTGGAGTCTTTGTTCCAAATCCCATTCCCTGCTGTGATGCAGGCAGAGATCATTGGACTACTTGGTACTTTTTATTCTTTTTGCTTTCAAATGCCCTGGGAGCAGATCACACCCAGAAGCATAGGTTCTAAGTCAGTGGGGCAACAATCTGTTGTGCTCTTGTTGCTTCCCTTTGCTCTGACTCCAGCATATTTTGCCCATCTTTGCTGCTCAAGACTGGGCAGGAGAAGCTCAAATTACAAGTCCAAAGTGCCCCACATCACATCTGCCTTTTTAGGGGGATGAATTGAGGGGAGACAAGGTTGCCTATTCATGTATAAGAAGAGCTTATTTAGGCTGCTCTAAGTTGCTAAATCTGTAACATGACCAGTTTTATTCACATATTCTAAATAAGGGCTTTTGACTTTCAAAAAAATGCAGTAAAGGATATGGGGGAAGAAAACTTCAAAGGAAGAAAATGGCAAAGGAAAACAGGTTAAGACCAAAGTGAAGATGTGTTAGCAGCCTTAAGAAACCAAATGAGAGGTGATGAAACAATTAACTAGCAAAGCAAGCCAATTCAGAAGCCAGATATTCTTTCCACTTCAGTTCTTAGAAAAATTGGTACATCGAAATATGTTTATTACCTGGAATGACAATGACAGAAACAGTTTGTTTTTGGTTAGAAAAAGAGCTTTCTGGTTTGGTCAGAGATACATGACTGCTCTTTTTTCTGTACTGACTTCCTCTCTAATTGTGGAAGCATCTCAATGTCTCTCATATACGAAACAGGGATAGACCAGGACTGGCATATATATGAGGCTTTCAAGGTCTTCACAACTAGTCCTTCCATTCTTCAGGTCACCTTCCTGTCCCAGGAGTGCAATCTTGCAATCACAGTTATTCAGTTGGATAATGAAGGTTCCCAAATTACCGCGGCTCAAGTAGGGAAGAGCAGCCTATGACAAGTAATTAATTATTCTCTGAGAGCCCTCAGAACTCTTTCTAATGTGTGAAACCCATCCTATTCCTCAAACATGCCACCCTGGGGCTATCATGAAGGGAAGAGGAAAATATGTTCTGAAAAATCATACACAAATGCAACTGTTGCATATGTGGGATAGCCTTGAGGGTGTCCATCTTGCAGTGTGCAGACTTCATGGGCTCCTGGGTTGGGTAGAGCCTCTGCTTTAAATTCTGATGAGTTTGGATATCTGCTTCTTTTGGACATCACTGCTTGGACCCACCTACCCTACCATTCAGTGCATTCAGATGTACAGGGTAGGGTAGGGTGGGCTGGGGAAGGTAGGTACAAAGAGAAAGGAAACTCAGTCTGCTATAGTCAGGACAGAGGCCGAATAAAATCAGTTCTGAAAGTAAAATTCAAACTTAACTTGGAACTTTACTGTGGGTTATTGCTATTATAATGGGATGAATCAGAGTTGGTTACACTTGGAATTTTTAGTAATTGAAACAGAGCCTTCTTATAAAAGCCTTTTGGTTACACATTAGCTTTCTTATGACATTTAAGTAACTATTCAATTTTTAGACTGATATAGCACAAAATGAATAGCCCAAAAAATTTTAATGCCTAATCTAAAGAATAGGTGCTTGGTTTAAATATTACCCTGGTTTGTACTCTCTGGAGGTTGTCCTCAAGATACTCTATGCAGCTTTTAAAAGCATATATCTGCTGGCTACCAGCAATATTATTTTTTATACAAACATTTTTAATTTATGTGGCTCTATACAGGAATAAACATGTCCTTCAAATGAAACATTTCCAAACTTTTTCTAGAAATACATTATATAAAATACTAATATAAAACTAAGCATTATCTTAAAGATTGTTAATGACAGAATTTGATTTGTGTTGATTTTATAGAGTGTGCTTACAGTTTCTGGGCAGGGCATTTTAAGCCAAAAAGCCAATTTCAAAATGGAAAGATTGAGCTAGATATTCCTATAGTTTTCATTCTTTTTAAAACAGAATGCCCCTGGTGATCACCTAGCTGAGAAAATTTATCAATACAAGTAACCATACCCTTCAAGTTACAGATTAAAGCAGTGTGATTTCATCAGGTCTTTAGCTGCTCTTTATTTGGAGAACAGACCTGCCTATATCAGGGCTATTCTTAGTCAGAATAGCTTAGTCAGAATAGGCTGCCTATGGGTTGCAATTTTGCAAATTATGGTTTCAAGAATGGCATTTTATGAAAGTTGCTGGGGGTAGGGGTTTCTTGTCAAAATCTCTCTGGGGATCATTTAAACTGAGATCTCCACTAATTCCCCTGGAACTAGGAAAAAAACCAATAAGAAGCAAATGTGAAAAGCTTCAGGGATCTAATGACCCAGACCTGCCTTAAAGATAGCCTCCAGGGTTCGTCTGCTCTCCAGCTGTTGCTATTGCTTGTTACATGTTCACAAAACCTACCAGTGGAATCGTGCCTTTGGGTTAAGGCATTGTGTCCAGGAGGCTCCTCTAAACTTTAGTACCAACTGCCAGAAAATATACCAGGAAAGGGATGAGGATATAGGCATGTTACAATGAGAATGAGAAAGAGAAAGCATGAGTGGTGGTTTTGGAGGCAGTTTGCAGACCACTGCCTGACTAGTTGCCTGTGAATCACCTATGAGCTTGCTAAAAACAAATTTCTAGCATCCACTCCATGAGATTCCAGTGGGTCTTGTGTATGCATATTACAAAAAAATCACCAAGTGATTCTGATGATCTCCATGGTTTAAACTAGGAAACCAGAACAGGGGGGTCTGCTGTGAGGGCACTGATGAAGTTTGGCTGGGGCTGGCAGGAAGCTTTTAGGCAGCGTGGAGGAGTGCTTTTCAGGGAGAACGAGGCTTTTCTGTAGGGAGGAGGAGTAGGTATTGCTGAGGGCAGCCCTGATGATGTGTCTCTCTTTTAGGAAGGGCCTTGGGCAGCCTCACTTCCCTTTGTTGGGTGCCCTCTGCTTCCTAAGGTTGGCAGTGTCTTACAGTGTCAGTAATCCTTACATCTGAGCATGCTTAGTGGTCTGGTGACATTCAACAGTTTCTTGAATGAAGATGAACAAACAGAGTTTTTTCTTATAAGAGGGTCTCAGAATAAATAGTTTCTGCCCCTTTCACAATTTCACATGATGGCCAATGCCAGCTGTTGGTACAGCTACAGGTCAGGGAACTAGCTACTTCAGTTTGCAGGGGTCAGCAAACCTTTTCTGTAAAAGACCAGAGAGTAAATATTTTAAACTTTGTGGATCACAAATGTCTCTATTGCATGTTCTTTCTTTTTACAACCCTTTCAAAATGTAACAAACCATTCTTAGCTGGCAAGATATACAAAAACAGACTGCTGGCTGAATTTAGCCCAGGGGCCATAGCTCGCTTATACCTGGCTTGGAATGTTTATGTGTGAACAGCTGCACTGCATGGCAACTACACATCAAAAATACAGATTTCTGTGAGCCTACACAAACAGCTGTTGGGGAGGACCAAGGTAATGAACCTGAGGCTATCTTATTATGACAGGGATTGGTCTGAAATACTCTGGGGTCCTTATGGAGTGAGAGATCTTAGAAGGAAACAGTGCTGACCAGAAATCTTAGGGGCCTCGGGAGCACAGTGACAGAGTTGCTGTGTTTCATCGCATCCAGCCGCAACAGGTCTAACCTTCTGAATACCTGCATCCTAGTATGACTGTGAAAAAACAGAGCTCATGATGTGTTTGCAAGTCTCTTTTGAGAGTAGTGTCCACAGAGGTTCCTCTGAGGTCCAGCTCAGGAACCAGAGCATTTGTTAGCAAGAGAATCTCACTAGTTCCAACTTATGTGGAATTACATCCCAGTAGAAATGATCCAGGAGGACCCAAATTTGGGCACTTAGTCTGGTTTGATTTCTTTATTATATTCATGTTCCTTCTGTATAAATTACTCACCCTACATATTAGGAGCATTGGGTTCAATACAGTACTTAATACTATATTATTTATACTTTGTCTACTTCTAGATAGGATTAGGAGGGGCTTCTGTCAATGTGCTTTCTTCCCTTAAGATTATGTAAAATGAGAACTGACTTTCTCCAGGTAGACACAGCAGCCTACATGGGATGGTGCTAATTCTATCTCTTGGAGGAATAGAAGGAAGCTTCCTAACAGTATACATGGAAGTACAGAGATGTTAGCTACTATTAAAGTTAGATGGATTTGGGTATGTGACCAATGTTTTATTTTGTAGTAGTTCTTATTTTCTTGAGGAAGAGACAAAAAGAAAAAATCTCATTGGAGGACTTCTTTAGAGTAACCAGAAAAGATGGATTCTTTATTTTTCTCACCATGTCTTTAGTGTCACACTCCTTGTTTATACCACCACAGAGTCAGTGATGCTCAATGCTGTAACAGGATGACAGGTCTGGGCATAGTGTGACATCACTTTATATAGTTATTCCTTTCTTGGGTCAGGGATGTGATGATCTTCCAAGCTCTCGTGGGACCAGATGTGATCATTCCTAAACCATCCCTTAGAGACAATGACAAAGCCTCATTTGACATTCAGACTGACCACAGTCCTATGAACCCACTTGTGGTAAATAATTTTTTCATCACTGCCCTTGAGGAGAGCTTTCTTCCAAAAGCCATGTCTCTATGCATTTGCCCTTCATATAAGGTGTGTCCCAGTAGAGCTGAAAAGAGAAGCTTTCTGCCTTTTGGATTATTTGTGACTTGGGATAAACACTATTCCTTTTCTTTTCAGTAGATATAACTGATCTGTCTCATATAAAAATCCTTTCCTGTATCTATACACCTCAAGTTTGTTGAGATTTTCTAAACATTCCAATATGTCCTCAGTTTCTTCAGATATTAATAAACACCCAGAGAAATACACAGTGTTCTAGGACGGGCTGGTAGCTTTTATTTTTATGCTTTGTCAGTTACCTAAGAAGGTGAGGCTGATGAAGGATTAATAATGTACATGACACCCCACCCCATTATTGCAACATTCCATGAAACAAATGAATATGACGAGAAAGCAGGCAATAAGCAGACAGGATACACAAAAGCCAGAACTTACACCCAACTATCTTCATCTCTGCATCAGAAAGAAAGGGGCAAGAATGAGGGGACAACACAGAAAGAAACAAGAACAATTAAAACAAACAGGAAAAGAGAAAGAAACATCACTTGCAGGTCGGTGATGAAGCATGCATTTTTTATCAGGGGTCGAGGAAAAAGAGTGTTTTTGAGCACGAGGGCAAGAGTCAGAGGGTCTTCTAGAGCTGTGGTCCCCAAACCCTGGGCTGTGGATGGGTACTGGTCCATGGCCTGTTAGGAACTGGGCCACACAGCAGGAGGTGAGCGGTGGGCCAGTGAGGGAAGAAGCTTCATCTGTATTTACAGCCGCTCCCTATGGCTTGCATCATTGCCTGAGCTCCACTTCCCCTGCCAGCCCCCTACAGGTCTGTGGAAAAATTGTCTTCTATGAAATCAGTTCCTGGTGCCAAAAAGGCTGGGGACTGCTACTTCAGAGGGATGCTATGCCTGCATAGGTGCATGTTCAGGGCAATCCAGAGGGCAGCAGTAATTGCCTCAGCTCTAACTCAAGGAGGGGAAAAACATCCCTAAAGCACAGCATTCTCTAGGACATAATTCTCAAAGGGAGTCCCAGACCAGCAATATCACCATCACTTGAGAGCTTATGAGAAATGCAAATTGTTGGGTCCTACCCCAATGGTATTCAATCAGAAACTCTTGGGGTGAGTCCAGAAATCTGTGTTATTCTAAGCCCTGCAGGTGATTCTGATGCATACTAAAGTTAGAGAACCACTGCTTTAGGAAAAAAACCTTAGCTATCAGTTAAAACAACATATTAATCATAGATGGATTTCTTATGACAAGACAGAAGACCATTTAACTAATATGAAACTTGGCCCATATCACCCACAGTCAATGATAACCTTACAAATTCAAGGCTCAGAAACAGGTTAAAACATTGTAGTACTTCACATAAAACCATGACAGAGTCCTGTATTCCCAATGACTCCAGGGCAGACTTTCCAGAAAAGCTAAGAAATATTATAGAAAGAGCCAGAGAACGTAGTACATATCTCTGCTAGCTTAGACAAGGTCTGGAAAGGGGTACAAGCCCCTTATTGAGCAAAAGGTTTTAAATCACGCCTTTCAGGTTATAGTCTTTTGGCTGAGAGTTTTCTTCAAAGTTTTATTATGGTTAATCCTGACATGTAAGTCATAGGGACAAATGCTAACATCAACTCATTTACCTGGAACACCTGTCATGCTCATCTTTCCAGCCCATCTTCTTTAAAAATCTAGGAAAGGACTAAAAGTGTGCTGTAGTGTTCTTAGCTTTTGCATGTAACTAAAATGAGTTTGGAGGGAAGGAAGAAGTACCCACAGAAATATGGTGATCAATCAACAAAAGGCTGTAGGTGCTTAATTTCAGAAAAGGTGGCTAAAATTCCCATGTCTATTTGTTCTTCTATAATCTAAGATGGCTTTTCCTGAGTTGGCTCCCAGAACACCAGCATCTCTGTGGCCTCTTGCTTATTACCATCGGTCATGAGCAGAGTTGGATGGTGCTACTGTCAGGGCCTCAGCTGTGGCACAGAGCAGGATATCTCCTGCTCATAGCATCCACGTGGTGTGTATGCATACAATCATGGAAAGCAATGGTGGACTGTTAGAAAGACCTTTTTAGAAATGGCATGTTAGACATTGGTGTGGCTAGAGCCTGTCCGAACTCTTCCTTACAGCTCTGTCAACATGCTTTGACAAGAACCTATCTGGGTCATCCTGACAAAAAAAGACCTCTCCAAGTGAGCGTCTGATAGTTTCTGCCAAACGCTTGATAGTTTTAAAATAAGGAACACAGTTTATGAATAATTCTATTTCTTCCATTTACTCTATTTCTCAGACTTGTTGAAGTGTTGAAATACTCAGTTACTGACATGATTTCTTTTCTTGTTCTTTCTCCTTGTGTTCATGTGTCGAGGAGAAGTTGCAACTTCTTGTAACTTGATCACACCAGCACTGTGAGGGCCGAAGGACTGCTGCAGCCCTAGTAAAATATTCCCACAGATGAAGAGTGGACCAGCTGCAGGTGGGGGAGTGGCTAGGATTTGGAAGATTCATCAAGGGACTTCTTATCATAGTCATTATTTACCAAGACAGGCTGATCACAATGTAAAACACTCCTGCATACTCTTCCTGTTGCTTCAGCAGGACCTGCAGGTGCAGCCCTACCAACTTGCCCAAGGATGGCAAACCCACTCTGAAAATATACTGGAGTGCATTTGGGGGATGCTAGTTGTTAACAGCCCACAATCCTGGGAGTGACCATTTGTGTAAAAAGCTCTTTCCTCAGGAAGAGAAAGGGTGGAGGAGGGACAGTTTATGCACAAAGAACTCCTTTCTGCCTGTGAATCAATCCTTACTTTCAGCTACAGCATTCAGTACTTCAAAGGCAGACAACCCAGGAAGCAGCACACTTGTGGCCCCACCTTGAACCTCCTAGAACTGCCCAGTGTCTCTGCCTTGTAGAGCAAATCATATGATGATTGCTTAGCTGCCAAGGGGAGGTAAAACCCCCTTAACCTTAGCTTGCCTTACCAATGTCTGAAATTGCATATTTCCATAGTCATGTCCAGCGCAGACAGAAATTATTTACAAACCTGTGTGCCAATAATACAAAGAGATACAGCATATTCCAAAAAATATTTCTTTCCATAGATTAGGATTTGGCAATGGAACTTGAAAACAAATTTCACTTAAATACGTTTCTGACTGAAGCTTGTTCTTTCTAATCTAGTTCCTTTCTTATTCACTTGGCTTTAATCTCATGAGTATGTGAAGGCTATTGGGAAGGTAATGTCCAAATCTTAGAAAATGAAAGTTCCTAAAAGAAAGGAAGGACTTTAAGTACACCTCTTAGAATATATTACTCTACTACATAAGCCAATTTTGGTAACAATCTATTCTTTTGTCAAAGCCACATTGCCAAGAAGCCAGAGACTATGCTTGGGCTCCTCTTCTCCTAATTACTAGGCTCACAGAACTGAGGAATGGTGTCAGGACAGCATGGGAGAAATGTCCTATGGAGGTCATCACCTCTGCAACAGCCAGATAGGCGTTTTTCGTAAGCATGAAGTCTCCTCAGCATTTAGAGATAAACATAATTGATCTAGTGGTTTAGGTTTCCCATCCAAAAGACCCTCCTGTGTACATGAGTAGATGAACACTGTGCATAGCAGCTTTCTCTGCATTCAAAATGTCTGTGGAGAGCGAATGAAGGAGATAGAAAATAAATCTGGGCATAGCCTGGGAAGTTGAAAGGCAGTTGAAACCCATCACATGGGCCTTCTCTATGCTCAGGTCACACTACCTTGGGTATGTGTTGGCAAATGTTTCCAACAAGAGGATTTGGTGAAGCACCATGAAGTACTCCAAATAGGTGATATTTAAAGTGGTCACAATTAGTTCAGTCCAGCCTGGCCTGGCCCTTTTAAACAAAAGCAAACAAGCTTTTAGCAGAATATTAAACTCAACTGAGAGGGTAAATTCACTCCTCCTAGAATCTATCCAGACAACTAGACATTTGCCTGTCCTCTTCTCCCTCCTCTTATTCACATCTTCTCTGGTTATCAGACCACCTGTCATCTATGTGAACCATGCCTCCACACCTCCTTCATGCTCAACAGCCCTCTATGGTTTGATGCTCCATTTGGATCCACTTCTCTAGTTCTATCCATGTCTACCTGACTAGGAAACATGGACCTGGTTTTGACCTACTGCAACCACACTTAAGGCAATGCATTCCCACTTTCTGCCTGAGCTCTCCATTGGGCATTAGGTGAAGGGTGTGAGACAATTCCTGAGAAACTGGCCAGGAAGTACTATTCACAGTGCTTAATTTATACCATTTGTCCAGTCTATTTTTATGATATATTAAAATGTATCTGCTATTCCTACACAAATGGGATTCACTGGTATCGCAGGCACATATTTTGGTATATTCTTCCCCTTAAGCAAGAAGTTCTTGTGAGGCAATTCTCTTCTAAGAAATGTGATGGAAGAGAGGGTAGAAAAAGGCATCTCCATGAAGAGTTCTGTGTTAGTTCCTACCATCCAGCCTCCATAGGAGACAACAAAGCCCATCTGCTGTATTGTCATACTACACTGGTGAATATGATGTGGGGGCTTCTGGAAAAGAACAAATGCCTATAAGAGCCAAAGGGGTCACTGGCTGCAGAATACAGTCAGAAATCTGACTTGGGCTGCAGAAACTTTACCGACTACAGGGCTTTTCCACAGCATAGTTCATGACCTGCTCAGGAGAGGAGCTTTGGACTCCATCTCCCTAACCCATCTCCCTTCCCAGCCCAAAGCAGGTCTGCCTACCTGGCATAATGACATCAGGAAATCCCAATTTTCTTGTTATTGCCAATCCCCTATTAAATATCATGGGATTTTCTCTCCGAATCTGTTCCATGTCTCCACGAAGAAGCTGTAGAGCAATGATAAGACCTGCAAAAGCAAAAGCATTTCGTTACTCAGAACCATACTACCACTCTGTTATGTAGTACTAGAAAAAACATTAAAAGTCATATTCTTCAGAGGAGTATGTTCAAAGTTCAGCATTTTTCTTCTTGCTGTAGACTCCATGATGACTTCAGACCCTCCAGATAATCTTTGTTTAAAACTTGCGAGAATTGTAACGTTCCCTCAGGTGAGCTGGCTTCTGGCTCATTACTTGCACCCTTGGAATACTGTACAAGGTTAGAATGTTCTGAAATTGCCTCCTCCACTCCACTCTCCTGAGGGCCCCCACTGCAGCCACTGCCTAGAAGGCTGTAAAGGTCAAGCCTATATGGAGTTAGGAGTATGACCTCTGAGATTGTGAATGGGATTAGCTGTTAACAGGATAATGAATTTAGGTGCTGATCTATGGGTTGGCAGGAGGCACCTTCAATGATCTGTTAACTTGAACAAAAGCTGAATATCTATAGCAATGAAGGACGAAGGTGTTATGACAGTGAGTACGATTAGAAGAATAGCAGCTGGAATGAAGACAAGAGCAAGCAGAATTATAGAATAAGAATGATATGGGAATGGGGAGTGGTGAGGAGACGGAGAAGCAGAGAAAGATAGAAGTCAGAAGAGTCATAGATATTTTATCTGGTAGATAAAAGTACTCCAGTAATTAGAAATATGCACTGTCAGAACTAGGCCAAGGGAAGAAATATGGTTCTACCGCAGCCCAGACAGAATCTCAAGATTATCTCATTGCTTCCGCTAAGCTCATGCATCCCAAAAAACTCTGGGATTACAAACATGGTGTCATGTTAATGCCAAGTGTCATTAACACCAGTATCACAGTACCCTGAAAAGCAAACATATGGTATTCCAGCTGACATTCTGGTTAGATAATCAGTGTTTGGGATTTGATCACTCTAGAGTAATTTCTTATAGCTTGATCAATGGATAGACTAAATTACAATTAGTTTATGAACGTGAAAGGCTGGGGGAAAACCAAGACCACAAAGATCTCTGCAGATAACAGCTTGTACTGTATCGACCCTTCCCTTATAATCCCAGCTCATTCATCTTCATTGTCTTTACACAGCTAGTAAATCGTATTCTCTGGGTAAACAGAAATCCATTGACCTAGAAATCCTGACAGCCCAGCATGTAGCAAATAGCTGACGATGGGATAGTCTCCAGAATTTGAGGGGGTGGTGGTTGGAGGGCAAAGGAAAAAAAATCAGTGGGTGCACTCTTATTTGCAAGGATTTACTCAAGCACCGACTGACTGCTTTTCATCTGCATTTTCTGAGCAACCAAAATGGCCTAGGGATGCAAATCTAAACTTGTGAAGATGGAGATTGAAGGTGCTGGAAGAGTCACAGCTAGCTACCCAAAGGGACCCTGAGCAACTGCTCTCCACCTCTAAACATAACTAATAAGAGGAAAGCTTCAGTTTACACAAGAGATCAAGTGAAAGGGCACACAAAGAATGAAAGAAATCACCAATGGAGATTATAAAAACTGCATCCTCTTTTGTAGGGTATCCTGGGACTTCTGGGTTTCTTTTCTGGTTCTGAAAACATGGGTTATTGAAGCACATGCCAAATAATGCTAAGGCATGGTCCTCAGGGAAATGGTTCAGAAACACAACCCATTTGCCCATCCAGCATGCAAGCATTCCCGTGGCAACACTTCATGTTCTACCTACCTACCCATCATCTCAATGGGGTCCTCAAGTCAAAAAACTTGCAAATAACCAAGTCTACACAATTTCTCTGTTAATCTGATCCTCCTGATTACCTGACACAAGAAAACCACTTTCTTACTAAACCTTATCTCAGGTTAAAGAGTGGTCCATAAAAAAGTAACTGGACAAACTGACACCTATGTGGAATAATGGAGGTTCAGCAACTTGGCTTTGTCTCTGTGTCCCATTTCCTTCTTGTGGAAATGCTGGATGAGGATTAATTATGTAAATTAATCTCAGCCCAAGATATGGAAATAAAACTGTAGTTAATAGTCATTTAAAAATTAATATGACTCAAGCTGCCCTGGGAATAGGCATGGGGTGGGAGCTGGAGGCTCAGTTTCAAGGCATCTGGTGGCCCAGGTAGATATGGGGGGCTGTGGTCGGTTGCCCTCCCCTAGTGCCGGGTTCCCAGGGGAGGGAGAAAGGGAAACAAAGTGCCAGGTTCCCAGGGGAGGGAGAAAGGGAAACAGAGTGCCGGGTTCCCAGGGGAGGGAGAAAGGGAAATGGATGCCTCCTCAGCATTCGAGGTCCCTTCCCTTGGCCTCAGTGGAGACCGTTCCTTCTGCTCCCTGCCCCACTATGCCTGGCCTCCTTGCAGCCCGGGAGGGCAGCCAAGTTACTGTCCTGTCCATAGTCGGTTGTCAGGGCTCCTTTTGCCACCAGGGAAAATAATTTATAGAGTCAGATCCCCCTACAATTCAATCTGCATGGTGCCTCTGTCTACCCTCAGTTTCCTAGTTTGTAAATGGGAAAAGGAATACCCCTCCCACAAACAAAAATTAACACAATTGTGTGCCAAATACTTTATTTGTCTTCACTTGTCCTTAATGCCTTCATGCTGCTGGAACTGCTAAAAGTTAAGTCTGTGGCTATCTATCTAAGAGGCCATCAATGGAAATGAAGAGCCACATCAATGAAAGTTACATATAAAAAGAGTTACCACTAAATGATACATTTACTCTCTGTGCTCAAATCCAATGTAACGATTCCTTCTGCATTTTTATATGCTTTGACTTGAAGGAAAAGCACTAATAATTTTTGAAACAGAATTACAAGGCTTAACAAATGTCCATGATGTTTAACAAAGATGGGTAACAATTTATAGCAAAGTAAATTAACTTTTTATAAAGATTCATCTTTAATTAAGGAGACTAATAACGACCTGAACTATTCCTCGAGCAATCTATAAAATTCTCTGGTATGAAGACCCTAGAGTCCAGCAGTGGAAACCCCATGCTCAGAAGCCTGGCAATTGACTAGAAAAGACAGTGGCCTGGAGTCTGAAGACATGGGCTCCACCCTGGCTCAGCCACTAAGTCATTTCACTGAGCTTCAGTTTCCTCATTTATTTAATGAGAGGGGCTGAAACAAGTAATTTCCAAGGTCTCAACCAGATTCTAAAACACTTCAAAAAGCAGCTGCCTGTTCCTCCTCCTGACTTTTCTACAACTGCATAGAGTCCTCTTCTCACTAGGGCCGTCCTATCTGAGGCTTTCTGAAATCTGTGGTGGCCTAGCACAGAGGTCTTTCTAACACTTTTTCAGTGGCCAACGTCTGTGAAGATGGCACAATCCCTGCTCGCTCTGGGGAGTGAGACAAAACTCACCACCTTAACCTAGTGAAGTGATGGTGGAAACTGCTCTTTCAGGTTTTTTTTTTAATGCATTATGACCACCATCTGTCTTTGTAAATATTCTCCCTGTTTTAAACACATCATGCCTCCAAGAACTTGTAGCCAACGGCACCTCTTTATAAATCAAATAAGTAAATAAAGCAAACAACATGACAAATATTGATGTGAATGGTAGTTTTCCAAATTGCTAGTAACTTTCCTATATTTTCAAAACAGGAGCATATTCGTCTCTTGCCTTAGCCCAGTTTTAACATACTGCATGGAGCTCTTTGGCATCCAGGCATATACATAAGGGAAAACTGTAATTTTAAAATAGTGAGAGAGGCTTTCAGGGCCCCCACACTACAGTTTTAGAGAAATCAAGTAGTTCCAGCTGAAGGTCTCAATCTTTGCAGCCTCTGGTGTGAATCTCCTTCAAGGACCGACCCTCCTGGTTGAGTATCTGCTTACCCCAATAGAGAAAAAACAAAGTTCTCTTTAACAAGTACCACTTGTTAGAAACTTCCGTGCCTTGCAGTGACATTATACTGTCATTTAAGGCCAACTTAAAATTTCCAACAAGGCCTATGAAATTTAAAACAAAGAAGGTTATATAAAAGAGGTTATGAAATGATTTAGAGGTAAGAACTGTCAGAAGAAACATGGTTCTATATAAATTAGATAGCTATCTGCAAGTGTATATAAAGGCTCATAGGCTTTTAAATAGTGATTTTAATTTAATCAAGCAATTAATGTTTAACTTAGAAAACAATCTAATGTGTAGAATTGCACTGAGATTTAGATAGAAATTATTTAAACAGAGCTTTAAAAGAAAAGAAGGGAAAAGGAAAAGAAGCTGAACATAGATGAAAACTGCCTGGAAATAAAGATTTTCTATTCTAGTTCCAGAATGACTGATATTGGTGGACTAATCATTGATTCTCATTAGTATCAGGATTTCAGGAATGGAAAGAGAAGTGAGTGATATCAATATATATATTTGGCTAGATGTGAAATCTTTGTTCAGGAAAGCACAGACTTCACAATGCAACAAACCCTGCCAACACTTTTGCTCACTTTGGATTTAAATTGGAACTCAAATTACCTATAAAAGCACAGTGAATCCATCACAGAAAGAACAGAAAATGTTATTCTGGTCAGCAGATATTAGGGAAGGCCTCAAATTATTACAAAAGAATTAGTAGAACGTGCGTAGGCAGAATAAACATCTGCAGGAAACTGAACTTTACATATAGCAGCCAATAAGTATCAACCAAGATGCTGTATAATTAGCAACTGCAAATGCAACACAAAATTTCCTAGCCAGAGAAGTACATCACCATGGCTGGCGCTGGGGGCAGAGTATTTGGCGCTGGACTTTCGGATGATGTTCTCATGGATCTGCGACCACTCACTCTCATTGTTGCACCTGAAACAGAAGGATAGGTGTTATGGTGCTCAAGTATTTTACACATTTGGTCTGATGTTCCAATATGTAACACTAACGTTGAAGGAAAAAGGATTCCACGCTTTCCTAAGTAAATGAGCATATGGTTTATTAAATTAGACAAGGCTTGTTTCCTGTTAAGCATAGAAGATTCACACTTGGGCACAGGGTATAAACTCTAAAATAAATCTCTAGGAATATTTTTTAAGTGGTAAAATTTCCTCCTCTATAAAGTAGCACTATGCCATATTAAAAATTATTTTTTTCTAGTCCCCCTTACACACACACACACACACACACACACACACACACACACATCCCACCCAGCCCCAAGCCCCAGAGGAAAATTCCTGATGGAGAAAGAACAGTTCCTGTCAACAAGTGCTACTGTTTAGAAACTGCTGTGCCATTGGCTTTATACTGTCATACAACTCTCATTACACTGGCCACAGAGGAAAGTCCTGCTAAGCTCAGGGGAATGGGGATACCACTTGCTTGTAGCTGTATTTCAACCAGACCAAGATAAGAAGAAAAGCTTGGGAGACCAGTGGGTTTGGTTCACTGTGAATTCCTCTGTAGTCAGGGGGAAGGAGAGCTTAGCTGAGAAGTCTGGATGCCTAAATATGTAACGAGAAAGTTCTTTTCTGGGGACTATAGTGTAGGGACAAAAGAAAGAATGGAGGAACAACATTGCACTCCTACTAAGTTCTGATGTTTTAGTGTCTTCCCTGTAAAAGGCAATTCTAAGAGAGTTGCAACCACACAACCACTTGGAACAGAGCTTAGGAACAGAAACTAGGTATTTCTCATCCTAATGCAGACACTTTGACAAAACAGTTGGAATGAATTTGAGGTAATCTCTGAAAAATTCCATTTGACACTCAGGGGAGTCCCCACAGCCCTGGTCCTTCCCTTGTTAGTTAGGAAGGTATAGACCCACTGATCCCAGAAAAAAGAACCATGCACAAAGGAAAACCCACAGGATCTTTCATTGGTAATTCAGAAGTGTCCTGTCCAGCATGGCTATTTCCAAGAAGAAATCCCAATAAAAGTTATAGCATGTGCCATCCAACAGTATAAAGGACTAAATAATTAATTATGTTATCTGATCAGCGGCTCTTTGGAATCCTTAGCCATATAAATAAGCCTCATTTACTCAGAGCTGTTGTGATGAATGGTTAAAGGTGAAGTTCTACAGTCTAGTACTCTAAGGATAACTTTCTGCTTATAGAATTCCTTCCAAACAAAGGAAGGGGAAAGAGTGTTCTTAAAAACGATTACTTGTGATTATATTTTAATAGCAACTTAGATGGAAATAAAAAAATGAGAGGGGCCAGCAGCAGCACACCCAGCCCTTCCTGTCTGACATGCATTCTGTCTCACTTATCTTGTCCAACAAACCAGTCAATACGTCAAAGAAGTGCACACCTGGTAAGGATTCAAAAGACTTGCCCTGCTGTTGTATTTTTCTTGATACTTTCTAGGTTTACAAGATCAGTAGTTATTTTAAAATCTGATCATAGTCTGTCATAAATAAAATATTCCCTCCCTTACTACAAAAGAAAAGCCTTGAAAATTACCCCTCACCAAAACAGATGGGGTAATTTCAGTACTTCTCCAATAAACACTCACTCGTCCCTTGGAATAGTAGAGCTGGTGTTTTGTCAGCCACATCAACAGTGCCAATCTGTATTATTTCATGCACATGTATGTTTGTTTTTTCCAACCAAAACATACAATTCAGATGCCAGACAACTTATGGTTTGTTCCTGCCATTCCTCTCCCCTTGCACACCCCTTAACTATTGGTGGCCTTCATAGCTCTGCCTTCAGCCCATTTCCTTCTTACCCTACAAACCTTCATGGGCAATCTCATCCACTCCCATACCTTCAACCACTGTGAGAGGCTGCCAAGCCCCAAAGTGGTATCTCCAGTCCAGACTCATCCCTATGCTCCTGACCTGCTTAGCCATGAGAGTTCATCATTTCTCTTGAACCTGTCTGCTCCCATTTATAACCTCTCGCTGAGTGGAACTCACTAGTTCACTATACCCTCCCAGCAGTCACCATTTCCTACAGATTTAGCTACCTTAAAATCTGTCACATCCAACCTCTCCTCTTCAGGATCTTGGTTTAGTCATTATCATCTCTCTGCTGGATCAGTATAATCACCTTCCAACTGGTCTTTTAAACATCTTTTCCACAATGTCAATCTGGTCATATGTTAACCATCCTCAGACCCTTCACGGGTTCCTCCTGTACACAGTTAGAGTTCAAACTTTTAAGGCAGTCCACCTCAGGGTCCTCTCTTACTTCTCTCTTTTACTTTGGAAAAGCTTTATACTTTTAAGCATATGTATTTCTTGCTTGATAGATACAAAGGCTCTACTTTACTAATTTTATTTCTTTCTTTTTAAAAAAATAGGTTCTGGTTTAATACTGTCTCCTCGATCAGTCCTTTCCTGGTTTCTCACTTTATCATTCTCATTTCTCAATACTGCTACTAGGAACCTGACCACTACTTATTTTTGGTCTTCAATGAATTCTGATTTCTAGAAGAATGTCTATCGTATTTTAGGGCATCTATTTGTCTACCTCACTCTACTACAAGTACTCAGAAGGCAACGGCTGGGTCTTGCTAATGTAGCAAAACTTGTAGCACATGGTAAGTTCTTAATATTTGTTGAATGAATGGAGTAACTTCCAAAGTCAGCTAGTCAACTGGCTATTCTTATAGCTTAAATGTTACTAATTAAAACTCTGCCATCAATCTGTATCAGAATTACATTAAAGTAAAGGCAGACTTGAGGAAAACATTCTGCATTATGGCTATCTTATGGAACCATCACAAGTTTTATCTAGATTTAGGAGGAAAATAATAAAAGGGCACTGAGAACATTACCATTTTCAGGGAACATCACAATTCTGGAGAAAGTAAGGGAAAAATGGAATGGCCATATGTCCCTCTTTGTTTGAGTCAAAGAAGATGGGGCACCAATGAATGGAAATATGCTTGGATAGAAGCTCATGGTGGCTCCAGAGGAAACATTGAATCTACTCATGACTGGCTATAAACAAAATTTAGCTTTACAGAATTGCCAAGTTATTGTTCCAAAGCCATCAACTTACCTTCAATTACCAATGATTCTCCTTGTCCTCTTAATATGAAACTTGCTTTCAAATATTGTATGATATTAATGATGCATTCAATTGTTTAATTTTTAAAATTACTCTCTTTAGTCCTAACTCCATGATAGAGTTCATCACTTCCATGCCCCTGTATCTTACACTCCCATTCTTTTAGTAGCATCCCCATGTTATGCCTGATGTACTTATTAAAGGCATGTTTAGGTAAAATTGCTCTCTAATTCTAAAATCCTATTCTGTGGTGACAGATATGCACCTTCTATGGCCCTTCTTACTCAAAAGTCCTTGGTTTAAATTATTAATAGTATAAAGAGTACGTGGGTTTTCAAACCCATAGAAATGCACATGTATTGGCTTGTTCACAATCTCACTCTCTCTATCCCTCCATTTTCCTGGGCTTTTTTTTTGGGGGGGGGGGCTACAAATTACCTCTCTGTCAATGATGAATAAATAATATTATATTCAAAAGAAACTTTCCTTTTTCCTTCACATTATTGAACACCAAGAACAATACTTCTGCAACCTCTTTTCAATATTAAAATAAAATCTACATCATTTTCTTCTTAACAATTAGCAACCTATGTGGTCTTCAGTGTAATCTCTTTCAATAATATTGTCTTAGCTTTGCAATGTTTAGCATAATTAATAAACTTCATTCACCCTTAGAATAACATTAATTCTCTGCTTTCTACTTGGTACTAATGTACCTCTCTGATATGAGGGCATCCCTCCAGGGGATGAATAAAGAAAGGAATGCTTCATTATTCATCTTGAGCCTGGCTCTTTCTTCCTATAGCTTGTAAGTCACTAAGTCACACTCTGCTCATGTTCTCTACCACAATCATGTTACTCACTTGAAGGCAAATCTTGAGAAACTGTTCTGTACTATGGAGTTATACAGTTATCTGACAATCAGAAGCTTTACTGTCTTAGAATAAGAAAGAGCAAAGCCTTAAAATATACAAAGGAAACTCTGAACATACATCTTCTTTGATTTTTATAGAGTTTATTATTTGGTGCTTGAAGACTAGTCATTAAATGCTTACTCTGACCATTATATCTGATCCTTAGCATAGAAAGACCATTATGCTAGACATTCTTTTCCTATTTGTACTCTTATTTTATAACAGTTCAACATTACAGAAAAATTACAAAGATATTACAGAGAGTTCCCATATATCCTACATGCAGTTTCTCCTATTATTATTATTTTTACATAAGGGGTCTCACTCTCTTGCCCAGGCTGGAACTCCTGGGCTCAAGTGATCCTGCCGCCTCAGCCTCTCAAGTAACTAGGACTACAGGTGTGCACCACCACACCCAGCTAATATTTTTTAAATATATACAGGGTCTTGCTATGTTGCCCAGGTTGGTCTTGAACTCCTGGCTTCAAGTGATCCTCCTGCCTCAGCCTCCCAAAGTGCTGGGATTATAGGCATGAGCCACTGTGCCCTGCCTCCTCTATTAACATTTCATGTTATTATGGTATATTTGTCACGATCAATGAACTACCATTGATACTTTATTATTAGTTAAGTCCATACCTTATTCAAATTTTCTTAATTTTTACCTAGTGTCTTTTTTCTGTTTCAGGATTCCACCCAGGATACCATATTACATTGAGGCATCATATCTCTTTAGGCTCATCTTGACTGTGACAGTTTCTCACATTTTCCATGTTTTAGATGACCTTGACAACTTTGAGGAGTAATGGTTAGGTATTTTGTAGAGCCTTCAACTGGAACTTTCCCCATATTTTTTTCCTGATTAGACTTAAGTAATATGTATTCTGGAGGAAGACCACAGAGGTAACGTGTCATTCTCATCACATCATACATACTATCAACGTCACACAAATGCCATTGATATCTCACCATTCCTTTATGCTTTAAATACACCCAGAAATCAAAGAATGGGTTAAGTATATAGTGTTAATTTTTAAAATGCTGGGCAGATACATTCAACCATGAATTCATAAAGTGGCATTCAACAAAAATCTTATGATGACTACAGTTGAAGATCACATGACTGCAACTACTACAATCCCCTTTGCCTCAAAACTCTCTTACAGGGTTCTGGAAAAAAATGGTTTAAAATAAAAGGGAGAAAAAGGAGCACAAAAGAATATGTTGAGCATTTCAAGCCTTGGAGACATGAGAATAAACATAAGCATTGTGTAGAAGTAAGAAAGAAGAGGCACTGAAGATGAGAGGGCAAAAAGTCACCCAAAGGCCCAAAGAAAGGCTAAAGAACTTGGGAAAAGACTAAAATATTGTTGTATCTTAAAAGTGATTTAAAAAATATAACAGGGATATGTGTCTAGGGGGAATATGAAATAGAAATTACTAAATTAAAAAGATCTACTTCTATTTGTGTAGATTCATAGTACTGGTTCTCAACTGGGGGTGATCTTGTCCCCAGAGACTTTTGGTAATGTCTAGAGACATTTTTGGTTGTCACAACTCAGGGGTAGAGGGGTACCAGATGAGGAAGGATTGCGGGGAAAATAAATATGCCAATAAATATGTTCATCTTGCACATGAGGTGTGATTTGAGTGACAACCAGCACAGGCTGAGTGCAAAGGGAAGCTACTCAAATCATTTGAAATTAGGTGGATGTGGTGTCATCAGCATATTTTAACCAATTACTAGGATATTTTGTAAGGAAAAATTATAAATGTAGCATTTATTAAATAATTAAATAAGTTGTGATTATAATGAAAGACAATTATGTTACATCCAATCAAATGAATATTTAGAGCATGATCACTGATGTTGATAGTCCTTAATTATAAGATGTATGAGGGATTTTGTGATCTGTGTACCTCTGTGGCAGCCGACTTTCCCCCTAGAGGAGATAGAAGCACAAGCAATGAAGTAGCATATTCACCACTATAATCATCCAGAGATTTTACTCAAGGAATAAGACAGAGGATGTAGGTTTTTGGTTTTCTACATGGGATATCCAAGCATTCAGAAGCACCAAAGCAGGTATACAGGTTCTGCTCAACAGAGAGAGTTCAGAATATTCTTCCTGTGCACTGCAGTACATTTTGTCACTTGCCTCTTCTTGATATCTGTGTTTCTGAAAGCTATTCACCCAACTTTCTTCTCATCCTTCCCCAAGGAGGGAAACCCAAAAATGCATTCAAGAAATTCTAAATGATTGTGAAAGGGTACCTACTAAACATAGGTAAGTGTTGGAGCATTTCCCCAAATTTACCTTAATTAATTCTCATTATCCTATAAGATAGGTATTATCACGTACATTTTATAGATAAGAAGACTGAGGTGGGGTTGGAGTCCAAATATAGGTCTGCCTGGTCTCAAAGGCATGATGGAGGTAAAAGGGTAGAGGCTGCAGAGTACTGAGACTCTTAAAACCCTATTTCTGCACCAGGCTTCAGGGTACTTGTCTCCCTGACATCAGTCAGCACTCCCATTTTGTTTGCCCTTATCTGTCTATAACTATCCAGTTTTGACCTGGGCTTGCAACCCAATTTGCTGCTAATATTCTATATTAAAATTTTTTCTCTTTGGGTGGCACCTGCTTTATTTTAATAGCCTTTATTTGATTGATAGCCCTAATAAGCTAGAAAATAGGCAACAACCTACAGATTTTGGAATATAACCAATACTGACCACTGGTTCATGCTGTCCTTAACTATACCGCAAAAGAAGAGAGAAGCATTAATAAGGATGAATAAAAAAAGGACATATTTCTATAAAAATGGCCTGATTAATTCTTATCTAAGACCAAGGTGACACCAATCAACCAATGTGATTCGTTCTAGATGGGCTCTCATGAGTCACATCTGTCCACTACTGGCCAGATGGGAGCTGTTTAAAACCTGAACAGGTTTACTTCTATATCTACATTGAAAATATATATCTGTAAATCTCACAAGGAATAAATAGTGTTGCTTTTCCTGTTGGTTATGTCAGAAGCTCCCTCTTCTGACAAATCTAATCAAAATTCCATGCTTCACAAGAAATATGCATGGTTGCAGCTGGAAAGGCTGCTTGAAGAGTATGATCAGACCATATCCTTCTCATTAAACAAAGATTGAAGAGGAGCTAACATTGGCTGAACATGTTCTGTGTGCCATACACTAAACTAGGAGCTTTAAAAGCATTTGTAAAGATTAGATGAGTTGAGTTTTTCCCCCGCAAGATGGTGGAATAGGAGCTTTACCAGTGCACCTCACTCACTTGGAAATAGCATATAGAGATTCAGACTGTGAATGTTTACCCAAGAAGGAACACAGGAGTTCAACATAAAAGTGAAAGAAACCTTCAGATACTGGGAAAAAGGTGGGCATCAGTCTGTGTGGTGGGGTCCAATGTAAAACAGAGTGAATTCCCAGTACATGAGAGTGGTAGACAGTATCCCCGTGATACAGCCTCACTGGGGAGCCAGGCAATCTGGGACATAGGGGAGCTCCTTGACCCTACTAAACCCTGGATCTGACTTGGAGAAGTTGGGAGATTGTGAGAAGGAATGGCACTGGGAAGTGACCTGCACATGCTCCCAGACCTGAGTGCCAATAGAAGGAGGCCATTTCTGACTCTAGCTCATAGAGGGCTGTGTCCGAGTCTGTCAGCTTGCAAGGCTGGCAGTCACTGGTTTGGAGATTCTCAGGCCAGGGATTGGTGATCTGGTCTAGTGTGGGGTGGGGCCCTGCTACCAGAACTGAGAGATGAGTGTGGGGTGGGCTCCAGCCATGTGCGCTGGAGTTGGGCACCCCCGCCCTCATGTGGCTGGAGTGGGAGGAGATCTGTCTAAGAAGCATGGTTGTGGCCTAGGCACTGAGTTTTATTGCCTGGACAGTTTTGCAAACTGAGAGCAAATGGCATATGACTTGGCTAACTGCTCCAAATTGCTGCAGAGGTCAGGCCATGGAAGGGAGCTCCACCATGTGTGGTACATGAGAACATGGAGGATCCCACTATCACTAGTGAGGCTGTGGAGCTGAATTGCTCCTCTTTCCTCATGCTGGGCCTTTGGTGTGCCAGTGGCTACTTTGCTCCTTGCTAGGGAGTTTCTCTGGGAACCTGAGGACTGCCCCATATTCCTGCTGAGGCTGGCACTTGCGCCTATTGTTGAGGGGCCTGCCAGGCCTGGCCCTACTTGGCTCCACCCTTCCCCCCTACACCTCAGAGGGGAAACAGGGGACCTAGAAAACTGAGTGTTTCATGGTCCAATCCATTCCCTGGGACACCAGAGTACTTCTAGTTAACAATAGGAAAGCATAAACTGTACTACCACCATTGCAGCTGGCTCTCACCTGCAAGTGCCACCTAGTGGCCTGGAGGTCAACCCACAGAGCCCATTACAACATCTAATGACACAAGTGCACAGCATTTGGGAAGAAGACAAGCTTCTTGGGACCTCTGCTACCACCATCGCCCATACCACCCAGGAGGCCTTGAGCCAGCTCACCTGCCTGGTATACTGCTACTACAGCCAGAATTTGAGAAAGCCACCACACTTCCTTGATTATTTATAATGAAGAAAATCATAGAGTCTTAGCCACTAAACGCATTCAGAAGCAAAGCAAAACAGCCCTACTCAACATACATCATAGTCACATCCTCAAGAAAAAAAAAGGTCTAACCCAAATGAAAGTAAATTAAAAAATAAGAAGAAATAACTGTTTCTCCAGATTTGAAGAAATCTGCATAATAATACTGGAAGTATGAAAAATCAGGAGTTATAACACTTCCAAAGGAACACACTAGTTCTCTACCAATGAAGTCAAACAAAAATAAAAGTTTTGACATTCCAGATAAAGAATTCAACATAGTGATTATAAGAAGCTCAATGCATTCCAAGAGAAATCTGAAAGCCAATAAAAATAAATCAGAAAATCAATTCAGGATATGAAAATGAAATTTACCAAGGAGAAAAGTATCATAAGAAAAATGAAACAGAGCTTCTGGAAATGAAAAATTCATTGAAGGAATTACAAAATACAGTTGAAAGCTTCAATAGTAGACTAGATCAAGCAGAAGAGAGAATTTCAAAACAGGCAGACAGGTCGTTGGAATTAATCCAGTCACAGACAAAAATAAATAAAATAGAATAAAAAAGAATGAACAAGGCCTTCAAGAAGGGGACATTACAACATATAAAAGAAGATCATTACACTATACGAAAAACTACACGCTCACCAACTAGAAATGGATAAATTACTGGAAACCTACAACCTCCCAAGATTGAACCAGATATAGAAATAAAAATCATGAACAGACCGATAACGAGTAGTGAGATTGAATCACTAATAATAAATCTCCCAAAAAAGTGCAGTAAAACAGTACCTCAAAGTACTGTAAAAAAGAAAGAAAAAAGAAAAAAATCACGAACAGACCAATAATGAGTAGTGCGATTGAATCTAATAACTAATAACAAATCTCCCCCCAAAAAGCCCAGTAAAACAGCACCTCAAAGTACTATAAAAAAGAAATAAAATAAAAGGAAAAATTAAAGCCCAGGACCACAGTGATTCCCCACTGAATTCTACCAAATGTACAAAGAAAATCTGGTACCAATCCTCTTGATATTGTTCCAAAAAATTAAGGAGAAGGAAATCCTCCTTAATTCATCCTATAAAGCCAGAATCACCTTGATACCAAAGCCAGAAAAGGACACAACACAGAAAGAAAACTACAGACCAATAGCCCCAAGGAACATAGACACATAAATCCTCAAAAAATACTAGTAAACCAAATCCAATAGCACATCAAAAAGATAATAAACCATGATCAAATGGATTTTATTCCTAGGATGCAAGGATGGTTGAACATATGCAAATCAATAAATGTGATTTGTCACATGAACAGAATTAAAGACAAAAACCATATGATATCTCAATAGATGCAGATAAAGCAGTTGATGAAATTCAGCACCACTTCATGATAAAACTCTCATCAAACTAGGCATTAGAAGGACATACCTCAAAATAATATACATCATATATGATGAACCCACAGCCAACATCATACTTAAAGGGGAAAAACTGAAAGCAATCCCCCTAAGATCTGGAAAGAGATAAGGATGATCACGTTCACCAATCTTATTCAACATAGCACTAGAAGTCCTAGCCAGAGCAATCAAGCAAGAGAAAGAAATAGAAGGCATCCAAATTGGAAAAGAGGAAGTCAAATTAACTCTGTTCACCAATGATACATCTTATAACTAGAATATACTAAAGACTCCTCCAAAAAACTGTTAGATTTAGTAAGTGTAAAGCCTTAGGATGCAAAAATCAACATATAAAAATCAGTAGCATTTTTACATACTAACATTTGAACTGAGAACCAAATCAAGAGGTCAATTCAATTTATAGTAGCTATCAAAAAGAAAACAAAAAAACCCACCTAGGAATATATTTTACCAAAGAGGTGAAAGAACCCTACAAGGAAAACTACAAACACTAATAAAATAAAATTACATTAATAGATGGCACAAACAAAGGGAAACACATTCCATGTTCATGGAATGGAAGAATCAATAGTGTTAAAATGACCATGCTGCCCAAAGAAATCTACACATTCAATGTATCCTTACCAAATTACAAATGTCATTTTTCACACAGTTAAAAAGAAACAATCCCAAAATTGATATGGAACCAAAAAAAGAACCTAAATAGCCAAAGCAAGCTAAGCAAAATGAACAAAGCTGGAAGCATCACAATACCTGACTTCTAATTATACTACAAGGCTACAGTAACAAAAACGCATGGTAGTGGTGCAAAAAAGGACACACAGATCAATGAAACAGAATAGAGAACCCAGAAAAAAGTCACCAACCAACTCATTTTAGAAACAGTTAAGGCAAGATGGCGGACGAGAAAAACCACCAGCCAGGGTGTCTCTGCAAAAAGGAGAGATTTTAGAAGAAAGTGGAAGAAATAAGCAAGCAGACAAGCAGACATCGGATGAGGGTCGGAAGGAGGGGTACTTGAGACCATGGGAGACTCCATGGGAGGAGGTTGCAGAGTAGAACTAGAAGAAGAGAGACTCTGAGAAGCATGGAGACCAGCGACAAGCATAGGTGGAGCGGTTAAATTTCCCCTCCATTGCATCTCAGACTGTTAGTGGGTTCCCCGGTGGTTGGGGAGACCTGCAGACACCAGTCTAGAGATGGCTGCCACCAGTGAGCAGTGAGCCTCTTGCAGACGTGGCGCCAGGCTCCCAACTTCCAAGTCCCTTGGAGCACCTCTCTGTGCACAGACCCGAGCTAATGGGCAGGCACCATATTGCTTCATTCTCCCCTCCCCCTTTCCTATCCCCAGCTGCTGAGAGAGGCAATTTACCCACCACCTGGAGGCATCTCCAAGGAACGAGACCTTTCCTTTTAGAGCCCTACAGGAGGCTGAGGGGAACTCAGACGGGGAGCTCCCTACCCGCCTGCCCTTCCAGGTGCTGCTGGCCTGGTGACTCCAGGAGAATGGGGCAGATCCTGAGGCTGAGAGACATCGAACCAGCTTGGGCTCTTCGTGGGTGAATTAGGACTGGCACTCTTCAC
>CAUYPO010146069.1:0-38356 GCA_963574435.1 Cheirogaleus major
TTATGTATATTGCCCATGCCCCCCTCCCCCCTCGAGGCAGAGCCTCAAGCATGACCATCCCCCATACGTTGCACATCTCTGACACCATTTTTGAATCAAGTTATTCCCTTCAAAAAACCTCAATGACAATTATTAAATATATTATTTATTGGCTTTTGTTAGATTTTAATGATTTTCCTCAATCCATAGAAATAACATTATATAGTTTATTGAAATGGTTTGATATCTATCTGAATCTAGAAATGATAAAAAAATTAATCAGAAGTTATTTTCTACATTTTATGTAGGCTGTAGATGTTTTTGTATCTTTCTCTCTTAAATAGTCTGTGAACACATAAGATTCGAGCAGTTAAAAAGGTTTAAGCAGTTGAAGAGGGAGAATTCTGTAGGAGAAAACTCCTGTCTTGCTTTTAAGAAAAATTTTTGGACTGGTAAAATGCTTTGTGTTGTGAAGGATAGTTCCAATTTACAGGCTCATGAGCTTATGAGTGGAATTTGCTTCAATCCTTATCTTTATGTTACAGCAATGGCACCCACACATGATAAGTCTTCACTGGCAGAATTTTGAAAAAGTAATTCCAGTGCAGTGAATATAAAAAAGTGCTATCAAGGAAAAATATTTTTTCTTCTTTGGAATAGAAACCATTATTTAAGCTGTTAGATGCCTCAGGGTTCTATTCATACAAAATCCATCCCTGCAGTCGAAGCATATTCTTTTCTAAAGATTTTATATATGTGTGTATGTTTGTGTGTTTTATGAATATGTGTGTGTAGGTATGTATATTTCTGTGACTGAAACTGTTGCTTCTCCAAATATACATAAAAAAGAGATAATCATTTTATTTCAGCACAGGTCTTGGAGGGGCCATAGATTCTCAAATAAAAATGACAATAATAATTTTCTGGTTATTGTGAAGTGGACCGCTTGGCATTCAAAGACTAATTTTGGGTTGAGCAGCTGGAAGAGACTATGCAGATTTTTACCCCAATAGAATGTTATTAATACATGTCCACAAAGAATAAACTGCAGCTCAGAAGGAAACCATAGAGCATAATCTGGCAATCTCTTTTGCTTTATAAACAACAAGAATGAATGGTTTGGTTATTTATTTATTTATTTTAAGAAAGGAAAAACAACTCAGATAGGTCTTTTCAACAGAATCATCCGTTAGGTGGTAAGAAACAGATCAATATCAAAGCTTTCTAACTTCAGTTTTGGTCATAGATACAGGTTTTATTAAGTTTATACGATTTGGGGAGCTTTTATATAAAAACAATACATAACTATCTTACTTTTCTCAAATGTATAAAATCATTTATGATTTGGTTGGCACGTTGCTGGGGACCCTCCCAGGGCCTTGGACAAAGGAAGGGAGGGGCCCTCAAGCTGAACCTTATTGCTTTGATGGTAAAGCCATCTCTGTCTTGCTTATTTCTGTATGCAAATATCCCCTCATGTGTTTAGCATAGATTTAAATTTAGGTTTAAGAAAATATTTCTTAGGGAAATGAAGGTGCTAAAGTGTATGCTACAGGAGATTAGAATAATACAATACTGAGTGGACCCAAGTCTTGGAAAGTGACCTTTTAGTGTTTACTAAAGCATTTACATTATAACTCAGAATGTCAATAACCTTAGTGATGTAACAGTTATTGATTCAAATCCAAATGATGAATGAATGAATCCTACATTTTAAGACGTTCTATGTAATAAACAGAGGGGAAAAAAAGACCTTTTGAACACATGGTACTTTGTACACTCCATCCTAAAAGCATCTCAGATATTGCCAACTGTCTATTTGGCAGTTTTGGCAACTGAATAAACCTAAACTAAGCTCAGGTACAATTGGTTTCACAATATATGATCTCAAGGATCTTCTTTAGAGAGAGCAGGAAACTCATTCCTGGCTTGGCAGGGCAATGGGAAGAAGGCGGCATATTCAGAGAACAGCGCCAAACGCTAACCCACACATAGCCAATTTGGAAAACAGATTCTAGGGTGTGTGGTCTCTGAAGTTGGTAAGGCTATAAGGATGCCCAGCTGTCAACTATTAGGACCATGAGGCAATGGATAGGTAATCAACTTGCTTTATAATGTCAGAACTTCCATTCTTAAGGGCAAGGACATGCCCTAAGCTAAAAGAGTTCGGTTTTCCATCTAAGACTTGCATGGCCCTATGAATGAATAAAAACATGCATTCATTCATCCACTGGGAATACAGTTGTAAGCAAAACAGACGAGGTTCCTACCTTTATGCATCAAATATAAACACTAATGTGTATGGAGTAATAAGCTGTGATACATGCCATAAAGGAAAAGTATCAGGTGCTAAGAGAGTATTTAACAGGGAAACCTAATTAAATCTGGGTGTTTTTAGGATTTTTGTGTTAGTGATGGGCCCGTTAAGTTCCATTTCTTAGTATCTTCCCCCCTGAGCCATCAAAAAAGGTATCAGATGAGAGATCCCCAAGGTCTTGCTCAATTTATGCCCTGAGAGCACAGGTACACTTAGAGACTTGAGCTAGAAATGTCTTGGGAATTCAGGCTTTTATAGAGATTCTGAGCAGTTTGAGGTTAGCTGCTTCAGAACTACTGTAGGCTAGCTGTTTGGGAGCTTTGCAAGAGAAAGGAGATCGGCAGTTAGAGGAATTGACCCCAGGGGACAAGGCATTGTTCTGGAAGTTGGGTATTTCCAGAGAAAACAGGTGTGTGCGGAGAATGCCCGTTAGAGAAATACATCTTCTCAATACTTTCTCTCCTCAGAGGAGTTTCAGCTAGCAATTGGGGCCATGATCTGGATAGTCTGAGTGAGTTTTATTTTGTTTTGTTTTGTTTTGTTGCTCTGTGGACATTAGCTCTCTGAAAGTAAGCCCTGAGAATAAGAAGTAGAAAAACCCTGGCCGCTGAAAGTGAATTGCTTTGGGGCCTTGAGCCATTCACACTCATTTAAATAAGTTTCTGTCCATTTTGAAGCTCTGTCATCCACAGTGTGTTGGCTTTTGTCCCCAGAGGAGTGAGATGGCAGCCAGAGAGCCAGGGACCACTCCTCACGCACAATAGCAGAAAGCTGGTGAAAGGCATCTCATTAGAATGTGAGCTTCTTGCGGGCAGGGCTTTGAAGGTCTGGTTCTTTGCTATGTTCTCTGTGCCTTGAACAGTTTCTGGCACATGGTGGGTGCTTAGTATTTATTTGTTCAATGAATGGCTGAATGGATAGATTACTCTTCGGTTTGGTGCTATTTCATTTTGAAACTAAACTTTTGGAACTTAAAGGTTTGCAGCCCTTTTTGGCCAAGAGCACTAGAGTGACTCTAATGATGTAGTCATTGTCCAGCTCTGAGATACACGCTTTTATCAGCCATGTAATAGGAACCGTATTGCCCACTATACCTGCCACTTCCTGAGGCTTTTACGAATGGTTGTTCATTTCAGAAAGTGTTAGATAAGCAAAGGAAGGATTGATACATATCAATAATTAACAATAATAATATGCTGAATTTCAACTGAAGGTGAGTGATAAAAACAGAGAAAAAATAGTGTTCTAAAGTGTAGTCCCTTGTAAGAGAAATTTTGGTGAATGAGCTGGAAATGTTAATCAAATGTCTGGCTTGATTAATTAAATTAGCATTGGTGGTTAAGAACATAAAACCTGTTTTAAGAAACCAGCGGGTCCATAGAATCTTTAAGATGTGGTGGAGACCAGAAGTGGAGGGTTAAATTGCATATCCAGTTATATGCAATATTATATATAATATCTAGTCATATTGCATTTTAAATTTGTGGTTTCTAAATTTACATTTACATTTTTAAATAGAATGGTTACTTGGCTTTCATATTGTAATTTTTAAACATTTTATCAGAGCACTGGAATGCTCTTCTGTGTGCAGATGAAATTGGCCATCTTTCATGCACTGAAAATAAATATTGATATTTAATTTGTATTAATAAATTTTTATTAATATTAATCAATAACTAATTTTTTAAAAGATGTTGAATAATTAGGGAAATGCAAATCAAACCCACTATGAAATAGCTTGTTACACCCGCTAGGATGGCTAAAATAAAAAAGATAGCAAGAAATGGAAGGATGTGAAGAAATTGGTGCCCTCAGATAGTTCTGCTAGTGGGAATGTAAAATAGCACAGCCACTCTGGAAAACAGTTTGGTGCTTCTTTAAAGTGTTTCAACATACAGTTATCTTGCGACCTGGTAATTCCACTCCTACTCAAGAGAAATGCAAACCTATCTCCATGCAAAAGCTTGCCTTTGACAGGTCATAGCAACACTATCCACAAAAGCCAAAAAATGAAAAGAACCCAAATATCCATCAACTGATGAATGGATAAATCAAATGTGGTATATCCACACAATGGAATATTATTTGGCCATAAAAAGGAATGAAGTATTGATGTGTGCTACATCATGGATAAACTTTGAAAATATTATGCAGACTGAAAAAAGCAATCACAAAAAGCCACATATCACGTGATTTCACTTACACGAAATGTTCAGAATTGTCAAATCCATACAGACAGAGAGTAGATTAGTGTTTGGGGGTGACAGGAAGTGGGGAAATGGGGAGTGACTGATGATGAGTGTGGGTTTCTCTTTTAGATGATGGAAATTTGCTATCATTAGTTAGTGGTGTGGGTTACATAACTCTGTGAATGTACTAAAAAGCATTAAATTATGCACTTTCAAGGAATAAATTTTATAGTTATGTGAATTATATCTCAGTAAAACTGCTATAAAAAGATGTTGATAATTCTTGACTGTTTCAAGAGCGTGAGCTGGTTTTAAGTTGGGAATAAAAAGGATTTGGGAAACTTGTCACCCCACTTCTCTCCTGATTTCCTCCCTAGCACATCACTCCTTAGTTTTGCTGTTCACATCCTAGAGGTGAAGGAGATAGAGGATGAGAAAATGAAGAAAGGAAGAGAAAATATGGTATGATTTTGGAGAATGTCTCTCTGCTTCTGAATAAAGTGGCTGAATTTATATAACAGCAAATAAGAATTCAAGGCATATTTCTAGTATACTCAAAACCTGAATGTGATGGCTTCCTTTGAATGGAGAAAAATGCCATAACAAAAAATACAAAAGAAAACAATTAAGCTTTACTGATATTTAACATATGATGTTATAGTACTACTTACTTATAAATTATAAATAAATACACATGCCAGGGTTCCATGCTTACATACTTTTTCTTCATAAAGGTACACAAACAAAAAAGTTAATAAAAAGTTTAGAGACCACTAGGTTAATCCATGGCACTGTAGGAATAATAGCCTTTCAAGACTAAGGGCAGAAACTTCAATAGTCGGGCAGCCCAAGTTCAAACCCAGCCTATGCTCTTTAACTTTAAGTCACTTGCTTACTCAAGTGTATTAGTCAGCTCCAATCAGGAAACTGCCAGGTAGTTCAACAGAGGGAATTTAATGCGGGGAAATAAGTGCAAAGGTGTTGGAAGGGCTAAAAAGTTAAATACGAAATAGCGAGGCAGCACCAAGATTTGCAACACCAGGAAGCTGCCACCTCTGCTGGTACTAGAGGAGCAACAGGAGGAGAGATGTTGTTAACAGGGACCAGGATCCAGTGGGAGTGAGGACTCAGGGAGGGAAAGGCTGTCCAGTAAGAGCTGGAACCACTGAGAAGCAGCCCCTTTGGGAGAGAGGGAGCTGCCAAGGCGAGGGAGATAAAATACCCTGACTTCTCCCTGGCTGCTGCCCCGGTGTCCTGCCAGTGTCTAGCGTTGGCTGTCAGCACCCAGAAGCCCCTGGCAGAGGCTGGGAAGCTGAGTTTACTGGGCTTAGTCTCCCTACAAAACCAAGCAGAGTGCATGAATGAACACATGAGGTTTCCTCCTCTCTAAGAGGGATAATAAACAGTGGACTTCGTAGGATTATTGTGGGGACTAAATGAGATCATGAGAAACCTGTAGTACAGTCTGGCACACTGTTGAGTGCTCAAAAAGTATTAACTAATATTTCACAGTGAAACTTAAATAAGGACACTCAGCATACTGGAAATCACCATTTCTGGCATTCTAAAATATCATTTGTTCATTATAAGAAATATTAGTGACAGAATAGTTAGTTTAGTGTGATTCTTTTATAATAATCATGTTGGAACAATACTGATATTATAGATTAATGGTGTGATAATGGCAAAACAGGACTACCAACACTTAGGCAAGTAAGTGGTATAGTGAGGAGAGCAGACTGGGAGCCAGGAGACCCGGTGTCTATCTCAGCTCATTGGTAATTAGCTGTTTGACCTTGGACTCCAGCCCTCAGGGGCTTCTCCATGAAATCAGCAGCCTAGACTGGATAATCTCAGTTTCTTCCAACATTGCTGTTCTCTGACTCAAATTCACCATAAAGGCCTCTGGTGTTTGCAGTTTTTTCAATGCACTTTCTCCTTTCTTTCCTCATTTTATCCTTAACACACCCATGATGTGGAGGGTGTGCACCACTCTGTTTCGCAGGTGGGGAACCCATGGGCTGGAGATAGAATGAGATTTCTCCAGATTACAAAACAACTCAGTGGCAGGAGTAGAACTGGACTCCAAGCCCCTTCTGATTCTCGCACCCGAGATGTTTGAATAGGCGTCAGAGGCTGAAGAAGAATGAGCCGTGCTCCAGTGAAGTCGGACTATTTTTTTACCCATGTGCTCAAATTCATAGTCCATCTACATGTTATGTCACAACTGAGATCGTTGTGCTCTTTTATATAAACATTTAACAACGATACTGTAGTTATTCATATTGAAGTTATACACTTCATTGCTTCATTGCTGTTGTTGCTAAATGTCTTCCTAGAAGATATAGGGCAGAGGGCAGAGGCCATTATTAAAGTCCTTAATGAAAAAGACATTACTGTCCTGTTTTTTTCTTCTATTACTGTTTTTCATTCACTTAAGGGCAGATTTCATTGTAAAATTGTTTAAGATGGCTTTCTTTTTCATGAAATGGACTTCTTTATACCTATATACAAGTCAAATACAGCACATGCAAGCAATCTAACATTCAAAGACAATACAATAGCATATCAATTGTATCAAATTGTTAGTAGTTAGAATCAATTTAATTCATGTCCAATCCAGTAAAAACAAATTGCTTATCCAATAGCAAATAATTTAGATTCTGAAGTGAAAAGTTCACCCCATCTGCCTGTTAACTGCCTTCGGACTTGATGTTGATCATTATGATCATTGGCAAGACATGATCAATGCACTGTGTTCAGTCCTGTGCAGTAGACCCCATGTGGCAGTCCCAGAACAAAAGTCAGAAAGGATGAGCTATAACTTGTACCCTTGGACTTTCATTCTTTTCAGGCTAGTTATCGTTAAAGATAAACTAAGACACATTAAAACTTTAAAGAGTTTATTTGAGCAGATAGCAATTCACGCATCAGGTTGCTCCAGACTGTAAGCAGTTGGAAGTTCAACCAAATAGGCACAGGGGACAGCTTTTATAGGGTGAACATGGAAGCAAGGCAAAGAATTCATTCCAGTGGAAAGGCCAAAGTTGAGGGCTGGTTGGTGGTTTCTGATTGGCCTAGAGTAGGATGACACTGAGTTGGGTTTTGATTTCCTTACGTAGGAACCCAGGGCTCTGGAGCTGCCTCAGTCTAATGGACTTCAAAACAATTATTTATTTTCTTTAAGAGAGATACGCTATGTTTGTTTTGCAGCAGTAGATTCAAGGAAAATATTCTTTCATATTTATTGCTAATGAATGCAACTGATATTACCTTATATATTATGCATACCACACAATAAGAATTACTTGATTTGGGTAAATTAAAGATATTCAAGTTCTAATTGAATGGATGATCAATTAATATTCTTTTTATGCAAATGTAAAAGTTGTATTATGTTGGTATTCTTAATATCCCATTCTTTGGAAACTTTCAGTATGTCATTTTTCCCCCTTGTCTTCTTCCTTTCCTTTCCTTTTCATTTTCTTCCCTTTCCTTCCTCTTCATGCCAGCTATTCCTTTCATTTTCCTTTTCTTCTGTCTCTTACCTTTTATCCTTTCCTTACTAACCCTGGAGTTAGCTGTAATGTGTACCAGCCATTTCTTTTCCGAGTCTGATTTCTTATTGTTCTTACTGTTGAATGGCGAGTTGAGAATGTGGTTTCTCAGGAACTGTCCACCCATTTGAAGTTGTTTTGGAGAACTGGAGTGGCTAAGTCCATGATATAGCCAATCCCATATTCTCAGCCATTAAATCCTGGTTAAATAGGAGATGCTGGGCCTGGAGGGGAGGAGAGCAGGAGAAACAATGTGGAAAAGCAAACAGGAGGTGCTCTGTGGCAGGCAAAGGGCAAGAGATTGATCCTGCCTTCTGGAAACTTATCTCTGGGCAAATGCCACAAGATTAACAACCGGATATCACACAGAAATGGGGAAGAGACAAACTTCTTAAAAGAAAAGGCCGAGCTGGCCTATTAAACCCTGCCTAACCAGCTTCCATTCCTTGCACTGTCCATCTCTCCAGCTTGGTTGAAGTTTTTGTTCTCATCTAGTTTGTGAGAGCAAAATAAATCCTCATCTTTTCATTGTTTTTTCTTCTTGCTTTGTAGGTGTTCCCTGGAGTAGAGAATATTAAAGTCTTGACCTGTGCGTTGGAAAAGAAATGCAGCCCTCAAATATCATAATTATATTGGAAAAAGAGAAATATTGAAAACAAACCACATGGGTAGAAGCTGTCCTGAGGGTGAGGCGCTCTCATAATGACTGCGGCTTTCAGGTCTGTGGCGGAGGTTACCACAGAGGGGGGTCGAAGTAGCCACCGGGGGCCCCCATCTTTATTTGGGGATCACTACTAACTCCCAATACCACTCAGAACGATGTACTGAGGTTGAGAGTGGGGCTTGGGAGCAGAGAAGATGCTGACTCTAAGAATGGGGTCTCTGACTTGGTCCAGGACATACATTTTAGGACAATTTCCTAGCACTTATTTTAAGAGACCACCTTTAGAATGAAGTGCATGTGCACCATTACTGGCACAATGTAGGCTGTCGTCCCTGAGGCCATTTTTTTTATGACAGTGGTGAGTGAGGAGCTACGGGAACAGGAGCCTTGTGGGGAGAGCTGGACCCCACCCTTCCAGCCATTTGCTTGCAGCTAGGTGGACTCTGTCCTCTCTTCTCTTTTAGCACCTCGGAACCTTCTGCAATGCAGCTGAATCATCCTCTCCCGTCTCCCCTCCGAGGAACCCTGCCCTTCTCCTGCTAACGGCCATACTTACCACCTCGTTTTTTTTCTTTATTCATTTTAAACTTTATGGCATTATTTGTTAATTTATTAATTGCTTCCTCTGACTTCAGCTTCATTGTTATTAACTATTGTGCATTTTAATGGTATTTAGTTCCCTCATTGCTGGTATTTATTGCTTCGCTATCAATTCCCTATTCCCTGCTGTTGTTTTGCAGTAGCATTATATATTATGACGTTTCTTCATTGCCTCTTCTCTCTGTCACAGCTGACTGCTCGTTTACCTCTCCCTCTGTGGACTTCCCAATGTTCTCCCTCTCCGAGTTGCTCCGAATACTTTGTCGTAGCTCCCTCCATTCGCTGCCCTTCCAATAAAATGTGCCATAGTCTTAGATTCCCCCTTCCTTTTTCTCTCTTAGCTCTCTCTGTTACCTTGGGGGCATTTTATGGTGTGTTTATTCCCTAGATCACAGCCAGGGTCCCACTCCCTCACGCTCTCCAGACTTTCTGGTTCAATTCCAGCTCTCCTGCTCGCCCTACCCTGACACTCCCGATCCCAGGGCTGCCATTCTCAAGCTCTTCTTTCTGCTCTGGACTCAGATTTCAGCTCTGCTTTTTACCTCGCTGATTCCTGTTGCTTCCACATTTTCTGAATTTGTTGATCTTTTACAAGGTGAATCATCTAGCTTAGGCTTTTATTCTGAATATATGACGTTCTTTCTCCCCAGACAAAATCTACCTTAGGTGTATGTTTCCTCTAGAATTGATGCTTATTCATATTATTTCCTGTATATCAGGCCTATGCTTAGGAAACTATTGTAGGAGACTTTACATGCAGTATCTCTTTTTATCTCAGCAAGAATAATACCGGTTCTACGAGGGTGATGTTACTCCTACTTTATAGATGGGTAACCGAGCCTAATTTGGTGAGATCTTTGTCCTCTCTTAGATGGTAGCAAGTGGTGGGCTGAGATGTGTGTCAGGTCTGACTCCAGGACACAAGCGGTGCCAATCCCACTGACAACAGCCATCAGGACCTAGCGCCCACGACCTCCCCATTTCCTTGGCCTCCATCTTTAGCAACCCCCCCTTCTAATAAAGGAGTTTAACCCTCATTTTCTATAGCAGTTTAGCTGGCATTTTCTCTCTACACCACTTTGTCAAGAATATTCCATCTGTTCTTTCCCGTCCGTGGGGAGGAGAGCTGTCTGGCAGTAGACAATAGGTGCAGATGCAGGCAGGCAGGTGGGTAGGCAGGCGGCAGGTGGCCCAGGGAATCTGTCACTAAACAGCAGGAAGTCACAGGACTGGTGATCAAGCAAATCTCTGAATAGGCTCAGGGGTACAAGGACCCAGTCCCAGAAGACGTGGGGCATCAGGCAGGGAGCTACAGCAGAAAGTCAGGCAGTGGAGAAAGTGTTGATCTAGTTTCTGGAACTGGGCATATGGTGTGTTGCACACAAAGAAAGAGACAAAGCCTAGCAACTAGGACCAGGGTCCAAAGTCAGGCTGATTCGAGGTGGAGCTAGTGCTTGGGATGGGTAGTAGAGTTAGGGGCAGGTGAGACTATGCTGTGTGGGCTATGATCTAGGTGTGATGTGATAAGGTCTTGAACAGGGGTACGGGGAAGGGAGAAATAGGTTTAGATATAAAAGATGCTATAAAGGAAGTGGGACATTTGGCAGTGATTAAGAGCACCTTGAATCATTCCCAAATAATCCCTCTCCAATTGATTTACCTGAAGACCTATTAAAGGTGGTGATTTGGATCAACTCATAACTCATATTCTCTTATTTTTATTTATTTGTTTGTTTGTTTGTTTGTTTTATAGACAGGCCCTTGTTCTGTTGCCCGGGTTGGAGTGTAATGGCATGATCATAGCTCACTGCAGTCTCAAACTCCTGGGCTCAAGTGATCCTCTTGCCTCAGCCTCTTGAGTAGCTGGGACAACAGGTGTGAGCTACTGTGCCTGGCCGGGATCAACCCATATTCTTGTTTGGAGTCATGCAATTAGTGTTAAGAGTAGTACTGTATTAACAGGTTAAATAATGAGTAGCTCAGATGCTTATTTGCAGAAAACATTTTTCTTTCTTTCTTTCTTTCTTTCTTTCTTTCTTTCTTTTTTTTTTTTTTTGCTTGATGAGGTAGGAATCCTTTTTGCAGTAGTAGTGAAAAATTACATTGAATGAATCATGTTTCTTGTGATCCCCCTGTGTCCAAGTGATGGCTGGAGTTAGTGGTTTAGTCTGTGGTCATGAGACAAAAGCCTTCTCTTATCTACCCACCTAGATAAGATTTTTCCTACTCTGATTTGCCCTAGCACTTTGTTTCTCTAATATGTTAAAAGTAAGCAGCAAATATCCATAGAAAATGGTTGCTGTTGGGCCCTGCATGCACCCCCTTTGATGGGCTGCTGCAGAGTTGGCTGATGAGGGTGTCCCTGACCCCCATGCAGCCTGTGGCCATAGGTTGACTGAGACAGGAGTATAAAGGGGGCATATTTTATAGTGCAAGTCCTGCTCCTGCTCCTGCTCCTGCTCCTGCTCTTGCTCCAGTGCTTCCTGTGAGGTCAGATTTCCTTGCACGCTTTCTCTGAAGATCTGTCCCTCCAGTGATGAACCAGGAGCACTTGAATCCCTGTATCAGACTCTGCTTCGACAGAAGACATACAGGTACAGAGGACAGATGTGGTATGGAGTCAAGAGTTGCTTATTGGCCGGGCGTGATGGCTCACGCCTGTAATCCTAGCACTCTAGGAGGCCAGGGAGGGAGGATTGCTTGAGGTCAGGAGTTCAAGACGAGCCTGAACAAGAATGAGACCCAGTCTCTACTAAAAATAGAAAGAAATTAGCTGGACAACTAAAAATATGTAGATAAAACTAGCCGGGCATAGTGGTGCATGCCTGTAATCCCAGCTACTTGGGAGGCTGAGGCAGAAGGATTGTTTAAGCCCAGGAGTTTGAGGTTGCTGTGAGCTAGGCTGATGCCACAGCACTCTAGCCCAGGCAATAGAGTGAGACTCTGTCTCCAAAAAAAAAAAAAAAAGAGTTACTTATTAACCTCTCTGGAAACAGGGCTGTGTATGTCCAAGTGGGTGCCGGTGTCACACAAACTTGACTTTAAGCCACTGTGGTTTGATCTAGGGATCTATGGGTCCCTTCAGGAGGATGGGTTGAAATTCATTCTCTTTCCATTGCATAAGTTGAAGTTTTGAACAGCCTTGAAAAATGACAAGAAGAAGACTTACCAGGGGTGTTAATAATGAGATGATAAGAATAATAGCTACCATTATAGAGTAACTAATGTGTGTGGTGCCAGGCAGTGTGCTATACAATTTATCTCCATAATCTCTTTCACTCCTAAAATACCTCTGCTGGGTGCATGTGGACAGGACTGCTACTGTCCACTCAGATGCCCCGCTTGCTTCCGCAGTCACAGACCGGGAGCAGGCATCCAATGGAGGATCAGTTGGGCAGGGGCCATTGCAAAGACCCTGTCTCTTTCTGCCTGTTGCAAGGAGGCTTGAACCATGCAGACAAAGATGATACCCTAGGGAATCATGGAGAAATGTGTTAGGGAAAGTCACGATTTCTGAAAGAGTGGGGTAGCTCAGCCAACCTCCAAAGCGGGCTACTCCCTAAGATGAGGACATTTCTATCTGGTTGGAACCATTGTGTCTTGGGGGTCTGTTTTTGACAGCAGTTTGTTCTTAATCTCTTATTAATGTTGTAAATATTATTATCTCAAGTCTATAAATAAAGAAACTGAGACACAGAGAAGATGGATAACTCTCCTCATGGCAATACTGGCAGAGCTAAGATTTGGATGGAGATGTTTCTGCTTGAAAGGCCTTTTGAGAAGTAGTTTGTCAAAAGGTTTTAGTCCCCTCAAAGGTGGAACCCAGAAAGGCTGGTAATGATAAGCAAAAGACCATTAAAAGGTAAAGTGGAGATGACATCACAGGTAGATTCCAGGAAGCCAGGTGGGAGGGTTCTGTGATGCTGGGGCCCTGCCCTGCACTGGGTACCCACAGTAAGCACCAGGGCTCATTCAGGGAGGGGGAGATACTTTTGACTTTCTGTACAAAGTACAGCATGTAAGGCCCTCTAAGGAAGCTTTCTCTGCAGTGCAGACCAGTCACTAAGAGTCTTGTCAAAATTTAGATTCTAATCAAGGAAATCCTGGCTGGCTGAGGCCTGAGTTGCTGCATTTTTCTGCAGGTGATACTTTTGCTGCTTGCTGGTCAGAGGACTGCACTTGGAGTCACACGGATCTTTGAGGCTTTCCATTTCAAGGGTGAGCATCTTAGAGTTCAAAGTCTGATTCCCCAAGAGCTCCTGATATTTAAATGAACAAACTCTGTATATTTATGCTGTAAATCACAAAACTGTTATTCCCAGAGTGCCTTTCAGAGAAGTGCCTGGCTGTAAGAACACCCGGATTGTGCCTTCTGTCCAATTTGAATCACTGGCTCCATGCATTTTGCAGGTACTGGTCTGCAGGTGATAGGATTTTATAGTCATGAGATGCAGTGGTATGCTATAGATCAAAATATTTTTCACTTGTTTGACTGTAATCTATGGGGAAGGGGTGAAATGGCCAATTGATTATAATGCAGAATATAAAAAGATCAAAGTCCTACAGCACACAGCCACAGTGCTGTCCACAGAAAAGGAACAGGAGCTCACGGGAAAATGTTCATGTAATATATGAGGCATTAAAAATTCTGTTACATTATTCTTGCCACCAAGATTGTAATGAAAATGGGAAACGGCACCAACTTAACCCATTCTCATTACAATCGTTAGATTGTAATCTCGTGTTCTCCCCTCAAGAGAATGCTAAATGAGATTTTAAACAAAAGAGAGGACAGAGAAGTATGGAGAATAAAGAAGCAAATAGAAATTGGAAAGTTAAAAAAAGTGATGCATGATAGACTTCCCTGTGTTCGTCGAGGTTTTCTCTTTACTTTAGCAGCAAGAACGGAGCTTAGGGCATTACAAAGACCAATTGACACACGTGAAAAATCCATAACACAACCCAAACATGGTAACTGTTACAACAAAAAGGAAATTGTCAAGCACAAATTTGATCTTACTCTTTCATAGCCTAGCCCATTTTAGATCAGAAAAAAAAATATGAAATTGCAAAAAAAGAACCTCAAAACCAAAACAATGCAAAAAAACAAAAACAACAGCAAAAAAAAAAAAAAAAAAAACTCTGAGAAAGAAAATCCTTGGCATAAAGGTGATTGACTGTGCACAGTTGCATGTTGAGCTCCCTCTTCATTTTTGCCACAGTGGGCAAGTGAGTGTACTTCAATCATGTGAATATCTTTGCTTTACTTGCTTTAATGTTATGTACTGAGAAGGAAGGCTCTTTGATGGTAATATGCAGAAATGTATAGATGATTATGCACATATATGGAAAATACCATTAAAGATACATCCACCAGGATTTATGAAAAACCTTGGTATAATGGCAGTCCTGGTGAATTTTTCAGAGAAAGCCAAATATACTAATCAACTCTACAAATATTTACTGAGAACTTTACTGGGTCCAAAGAATTATGATGCTTACAATCAGAAATCCAGTCCAAAATCATTTTTTTACTTAATGTAAAAAAATATTTCTAGCTCATCTATTGTGGACTGGACATGGTAGCAGGAGCTGGGGAAGGAGTGTTGAATGAGAGATGAGATCCTTATTCTGTCTAGTTGGGTGGGTGAGGGAGGCATTATGTAAATAAATGTATAACTTATTATAAGAACGGCAATGAAAATAACAAGGTAGCAGAGAAAGACAAAGAGGGGAGATCTAATTAGAGTGGCCTGGAGGAAAAGGCCCCTCTGAGGAAGTGCAGTAATGTCCATAAAAAGTGGGAACAAGAGTTCCTGGTACAGACGAGTAACTAGTTACCACTCTCCCTTGGCTTAGTGAGGGAGATAGCTGGGGGTGCCATTAAGTGCTCATCAGAGAAACTGAACCCATCCCAGGTGTTTTGAAACATGGAATTTAATATGAGAAGTGTATTTCAAATATTTTAGAGGTGTTGAAGAGCCTTAGAGGCAATTGGGCATCAATCCCAAGATTAGCTGCCATCATCTCTAGGGCTGGGGAATGACAGGAAGAGATGCCATTACCAGAGCCCAGGAGCCAGAGCCTGGGACCACCAAAGGGTCCCAGGAGTTAACTCCCATGAATAACTACTCCTACAAAGACCAATTGACACACGTGATAAATCCATAACATAATCCAAACATGGTAACTGTTACAACAAAAAGTAAATTGTCAAGCACAAATTTGATCTTACTCTTTGATAGCTTAGCCCACTTTAGATCAGAGAAAAAAATATGAAATTACAAAAAAAGAACCTCAAAACCAAAACAATGGAAAAAACAAAAATAACAGCAACAAAAAACTCTGAGAAGAAAAACCTTGGTATAAAGGTGATTGTCTGTGCACAGTTTCATGTTGAGCTCCCTCTTCATTTTTGCCTCAGTGGGCAAGTGAGGAGTTATTCATGGGAGTCTGAAGTCATGGGCGAGACTGGGTCACTGCTGGCAATGCCACCTGAAAGTGGGGTGGTGTGTGTGTTGGAGGGGAGGAGAGAGAGAGAGAGAAGCTCTCTTCTTTCTTCCTCCCAGTCTTGAGTACATTGTGACTTCCAGAATCAAGCAAAGGTAGTTTGCAGAGGGGAGGAGTGGCGAGAAGTGGATCAATATGTAAACCAGTGGTTCCTGCTGTAGGAAAAATAAGGGAGTGGAGAGTGGGATGGTGGTGGGGGTGCTGCTTTGTACAGCAGACTCAGAGAAGGTGGCTCTGATCAAGGGACAGGCATGGAAAGGAGGACGTGCACGAAGTGAGGGAGGGGGCCATACTTTTGTCTGGGAGAAACAAATGCAGTGTGACCCCAAGGCGGAGCCTGCACGGACAGACATTTGAAGACCAGCAGAGTCAATGTGGCTGGGATAGAGTGAGCCATAGGGGGAAAAGGACAGAATTAGACAAACACAGGAGAGTGGGGCTTGGCGGATCCCATGGGGACGTTTTGGGCATGGTAAGAATTTTGGTTTCTAACAGAGTGAGATGGGAAACCACTGGGAGTTTCTGAGCAGGGAGCCGGCTTGAGCTGATTCGAGTATTTAGAGGATCCATTTAGCTGCTATGTGGGAGCAAAGACAGAAGCAGGAAGGATGATTAGGAGCAGTGGTGTGCTGGCGAATGCCTAACAACTGGCTCTCCAAAGAAAAAACAAGTCAATAAATGTATAATTACAAGTTGTTATAAGAAATGGAAAGGAAAATAACAGGGTAATGAGAAAAAAGAGAAAGAGGGTAGATCTAATTAGAATGGATGGGAGGGAAAGGCCTCTCTAAAGAAAAAAGTGACATTTAAGGAGAGACCTGAGATGCCAGGAATACATCTAAGGCCATCACACATGTTTCCTTGGGTTTGAACAGGATCATTTGTCTCCAGGCACTGGAGAAAATGGACTTAAAAAAAAACAAATACAAAGTCACTAAGGAAAACATATTTGTCTGCTTCCTTTGGTAACATATTCCAGTGTTCACCAACCCATGTTCTCTGGGGATTTATCTTTGTGCCTAACTTGAATCCATCTTGCTGCACTTGAAGCCTTTTCTTTTGTTCTGAGTGGAGAATGGAGTCGTTCACCGAGCCCCAGATTTGGTCACATTGCGATATCCACGTGCTGGCACTTGGGACTGAGCTCCGGTGCTGCTGAACTGCCCTCCCCGCCACGTTAGTCCTTGATGACTGACACGTGCTTCTAGCCAAGTTAGGGAGAATATCGGCACGTTTGAATGATGTCTGCGAGTCACCTGAGCTAGCTGTGACACTGGCCTGTTCAGAATTACTTATAGCCTCTGGATACCAGCACTAAATAAGATGCAGAATGAGCCACAAAGGGACTTGCCCTCAGGGTTTCGCAATTCCCACTGTCAAAGCCCAAGGATTCCTGAAGCGAGTAGAAGGAAATGAGAGGAAAAAGCAGCTGAAACAGTTCATTGAACCTGTTCTGAGTTTATATGTTGTGTTGTTTTGACACATGCATAAGCACGTTGCATGCATATGGTAATAGAGAAACAAGATGGAAATTGAACAGGCACATAAATACAGGAAAATTACAAACACAATATGTATACAATTATATAATTATATAAAAGCAATATTGCCTTTCAGGAACACCTCTGCTCTATTTACTGTTTTTCAGGTAAAGAATTTGGTTTTAAATGAGAGAGTCTTTGCAGTGCTAATGAATAAATGTAGGAGGAAAATGTTAATGTTGAGTGCATGTGGTGGTAATTCATAAGAAGAGAGAAAAGACATTACCAAAAGGTTTAGGTTAGTAATCTAAATGAATAACCCTGGTAATGCAAGTGTGGCACTAGGCCAGAAGGGGAGAAAAGGAATGTGAAAGAGAGAACAGCCTTGGAGAATGATCAAGGAGGAATACTAAGACTTTGTAGTGCTAGATAGCTTTCCTATAGCGATTATTTTGAAGATGACAGTTGGCTTGTGCCCCATTTCACAGGTTAAATTGTAACTCATTGCCTATTGACAATCTCATTGTTTTGTTTTTTTGGTCCAGTGTGGTTTTCTCTTTCCTTTTTTTTTTTTTTTTTTTGTGTGTGTGTGTATGTGTACAAAATGCTGATTTCCTATTCACGAAGACTAGAACAGAAGCTGCACAAATACTCCAGAATAATTATCGGCACTCATAATGACCCATATTATAGTATGTCCTAGAGAAAAGGGAAGGAAAATTTGCTAATAGTCTTCAAAATCATACAAAAGACTGTTATGCAGACAGTGGTGATTAGATTTCGCTATGCGAATATGTGTGTAACACCCCCATATAGTCTTATTAAAAACACAAACAGAAAGAAAGCACGATGAGTGTGCTATGAAGAAATATATTAGCACTGAGGGTAGTTACATATTGGAGTAAACTACTAAAGAAGGCTACAGAAAGTGTCATTGGAGCTCTTTAGATATACTTTTTAAAATTGAGCATGAAAATAAGACAAATATCTAGAGGAAGGCATTTTACTACTCAGAGATGAGTTTTTTGACCTTGGCAACAAACCAGGCTATTCAGGTTCAATCAGAGTTATTCCCACCTCTTTAGTCTGTTTCTGCCTGAAAATCACCAAGCATTCATTTTATTTTTATAAACAAAGCAACTTTTTGAAAATGTAAATCTCCACGTGCAGGCACAGGAAGTTCTCTCCATATGTCGAGTCTATTCCAATGCCAGCATGGTTGGTAGCTGGCATGTGCCCTAATTATGCATCCCCTACAAACTCCCTCTCATCCCTTAGGTTTCAGATCAACTGTCACTTCCTCGGGGAAATCTTTCCTTAATTAGATGCTCCCTACCCCTGTCACCATTAGGCTCTCTCAGAAAACCCAGGTTTGTTTTTTCACAAATTGCGATTCTATATTTACTTTTTTAGTTTGTTTATTGCCTGTCTCCCCCATAGACTGAGCTTCATTAGGTCAGGGACCACGTCTATTTTGTCCCTGCTGCATAGTCCACTCTTAAGAATGGGGTCTGACTCATAACAGGCATTCAATAAATATTTGTCGAATGGTTGAATACAATCATTTTTTAAATTTCCAATGTTTTCCTTAATATTAATGAGGATATTTGATGTTACAAGAAAGACCAAACATTGAAGTATTGACTCAAGCCCTAAATTCCCTTATACCTAAGATTAAGGAGTCTCACATACAATTTTCCAGCAAAAGAAAAAAACTATAAAACCTCTTATTAATATATAATTATTTATCCGAAGGTTGGGCTCAGCAGCAGTGTGAAGGCTGAACACATATCCTTTAAGGCAGTGATTTTTTCTCAGACCAGTTCTTCTTTCTCCTTTCCTTTTAATGTGGTTGGCTAAGACTATGATATAACTGAAAAACTCAATCTAGCTGATCCAGTCATTTACAATGTCTTTTTCCTACTCTGTATCTTCCATTCATTTTATTGCCCAAGCTGAATTGTTGTTTGCTCTTCTATTTGGTAGCTCAACACGGCCACTCTGACTAGCTACTGAAGATTACTCAATGCAGCCATTTTAGCTATCTTACTACCCGATGGTGTTTCTGGCTCACTTTTTGTTCTTCAAGGTTAGTGAGTAGCACGTGGATGTGGAATGCCCGTAGCCTTTGTCAGTAGTTTCATCTTCCTTCTAGTTGTTGAGTGCTAGGAGTCCCCTGCTCTCGGATGATTTGTATTTAGCTGAGTGCGAACAGCAGGCTGCGTGTGGGTCTGGTGCTAGACGAGAAACCCAGAGGAATACTGTAACTCTGGAGGCCAAGGTCAGTAAGGCTCCCTAAGAAGACTGAGGAAAAAGGAAGGCTCATAACAGAACTACCATAGGACCCAGCAATCCTACCACTGGCTGCATATCCAAAGGAAATGAAATTGGGATCCCAAAGAAATATCTGCACTCCTGTGTTCATTGCAGCATATTCACAATAGCCAAGGTATGGAAATAACCTAAATGTCTGTCAATAGATGAATGGATAAAGACAATGTGGTACAGATATAAAATGGAATAAAATTTGGCTTTACAAAAGAAGGTGACAGCATGGATGGACCTGAAGGACATTATGCTAAGTGAAATAAGCTAGTCACAGAAAGACAAATATGGCATGATCTCATCCATATGTGGAATCTAAAAAAAGGCTTAATTCATAGAAGCAGAGAGTAGAATGGTAGTTGACAGGGGCTGGGAGGAGGGGGGATGGGAAGCAGGGGTCAAGGAGCACAAAAATTCAGTTGTGCAAAATGGATAAATTCTGGAGATCTGATGTATAGCATGGTCACTGGATTGTATACTTGAAATCTGTGAAGAAGGTAGAACGTAAGCATTATCATCAAACACACACAAAAAGAAAGAAATAAAATAGTAAGTATGTAAGGTGATGGATATGTTAACTTGATTGTGGTGATCCTTTCACAAGGTACACATAAATCAAAACTTCAAGTTGTATGCCTTAATATGTACAATTTTTATTTGTTAACTCTACCTCTAATAAAGCTTTAAAAAAGGGAGGAGCATACATCATACCTTATACTTCAAGTCTCCTTGGATCTGAAAACAATCTGTATATCCTTTTATATTTTTCTATGATCCTGATTAAAACAAATGACAAACAAAACAAAGTGTATGTGTGTGTGTGTGCGAGGTGGAAGGGTCGAAGCTTGGAAGTGAAGATGGGTTTGAAGGGAAGACATAATATTGTCTTTAGACATCTTTGTGGGTGCACTTCTTCTTGGTCCTTATGATATGGTAGGTGCTGCTCAATAGGTTATTACTGAAGGAATAAGTGACAATAAATCTATGATCAGGAATGTCATAGAATGAGAAACACCAGGGCTGGAAAAGATGTTGCAAATAGTCTAATCTGGATCTCACTCTGCTGAACAAAAAGAAGTTTATTCTTGGAGAGATTAAATCACTTGGCCTTAGTCGAAAGAAAGTTATGCGCAGGATTGGAATTAAAGAGTAGCTTAGCGTTGGAAATTTTAAGGAGTGATATGATAAATCATTCAGCAAATTTGACCAATATAGGCTGGAGGATTCTGACCAAATGAACTGTCTTCTTCCCAGCCTTTCTCTGCTCTCACTTGTAAGCTATTTGCTCTGAATTATTTAGAAATTGTCTCAATATCCATCTCAAATGTTTGTGTAGACACATCCATAAAGAGTTATATAAGCAATATTATTATCGTAATTATTGTTATCATTAGCCGCTTCATTTCTTATCATTTTCCTTTTGGTTCATCTAGGGTCTTCAGAGGGCTGTTAAAGAGCTGGAAAAAAATCAGAATCGTACTGGTAGATATTTATTTTCATTGTATTATTTAGAACTCTATCCTAGGGAATCCTGCTAATTCCTAGTTGACTAATCTACAAAAACCTTCAATTCTCACCCTGTTCCTCTGTAAGCTTTAACAGCAGCAAGATGGAGTGAAGGCTCTTATTACTAAAACTTCATTACTCATACAAAATACTTGTGAGCGCGCCTATGCTGTGGTGTATGATCATAAATAATTAAAGCAGAACTACACTTGTCAGAAGAACTGAAGCAAAGACGAACTCCTCTGTTTGCAGGCGCTGCATAGGCAATGGCTTCCTCATTAATGCAGCAATTCTCTAAGGACGGCCGTAGTTAATGGGAATTAGCAAAGTGCTAGCATGCCCATATTCATCTTTTGAGAGGCTATCTAATATTCAAAGTGATCGGCCTGTTGAATGATCCTTATTGAAAATACCCCATTCTGAAGGTCTTTTTCAAAGCAGAACCTCAGGAGTCACATTTTTCAAAGGTATCACTATAAGACTTTCTATAGGGGCTAAACAATTTTAGAGTTTATTCAAGTTTTTGAGTCCAGTTTTTCCTGGATTCTTTGTCTTCTTTCATACTCATGAAGAGTGGTGACCTTCATAAAATTAACTCACGTTTGTGCCCTGTAGACCAAGATATTGCTTCTTGGTTCACATAACTGTGTTCTGTTAAAAACTCAGTATATATTTATTCAATGTTTAATCAAACTAGAGTAGGCAAGTACTTGTACAATAGAAAAAATATGTCAGTAGTAAAAAGAAAATTGTTAGAGCTTCAATTAGGCCAATTAAAATGATGATCCATTTCAAGAAAATGTAGTTAACTATTTGTTCATTTATTCATTCATTTATTTAACAAATATCCATTGAGTATTTACCTTGTGCCAGGAACTGTGTAAAGCAGTGTACAAGATAGATCATGTTCCTATCCTCAGGAAATTTAGAGTTCAGCAAGTCCAAGTATTAGCTTGAACTGCATGAATTTTTTTTTTACTTGACCGTTATTGACTTACAACTAGGCAATTTCATGTGTTTCAACCCAACGTAAGGAAAGTGTATCATAGGAGCACATAGCTGGGAAGAAACCTGATACAGTTTTGGGATCAGACAATGGCTCCTTGAGGAAATAACATTTGGGCCAGGAGAAGTAGGATGAGTAGAAGTGAGCCAGATGAAGCAGGAAATGTCCCCACAGTAGCTATGGGATGTGTTAAACCCAGAAGCAAGTATGAGCCTGGTTGTGCGGGGAACTCTAGCAAGCAGTGCCAGAGGAAAGGGGTGTGAGAGGAGTCTGGGGAAACAGGCATGGCTGGATGGTGCAGGGACATGGAGGTCATGTTATTTGAACTGCATGTGAGAGCCAGGGAACAGTTTTAAGTAGAAAAGCCAACTGATCCGATTTGTGTGGTTGGAAATCACTCCTGATGCAATCTAAATAGGAACAAGAAAGGAGCAAGTCTGGGGGTGGAATGACTGGTGGAGAGATGGGGAGTTGGTGCTAGTTTAGTCACTATTGGTGATGTGGAGATGGAAAGAAAAGGACATTTGAGAGATAGAACTGACAGGACTTGATGACCCAACAGATGTGGAGAATAACAGAGTAAGGAGTTAAGGACAAAACATGGGTTTCTGGTTTAATGTTGCTGCTGTCTTTGAGACAGGGAACACCGAAGGAGTAGTAGTTGGGCCATGGTTGAGAGGATGACTACAGATTTGAACACATTGAATTTTATTCAATTCTCCAGTGTTCTTGGGCGACACTGAAGTGGAGAAGTTAGTTATATAGGTTTGGAGTGCAGGAAAAAATGGAGGTCTAGACAGAGGATGAAGATCTAAGGGTCAGCTACAAGTAGATGGCCACAGAAACTAGGAGACCTAGTGGGACTTCCCAGTGGTGCATAATAAGTGGGAAAAGAAGAAACAGGTGGAGAAAGAATAGACTATAATAGGGTCCAGAGAAGAAGGAGAGAAACCAGGGTACAGCAGGGGCAGGAATTTGGTATTGGAAAACAGGGGAAATACAGTGGTTTGAAAAGTAGTGAGTAGTAATTAGTTTATAAAGTTGCTGAGAGGTTAAGAAAATAAGGTTCAGAAAAATGTGAGTTGTATGTATAAAAAAAAGAAAAAAGAAAATAAAAACCGCTAGCAATTATAAGATTTAGGAATAGAATCAAATAATGAAATGTGTGACAGACTAAGAGGAAAAGAACTCAATTCTGATCACAGGTTAACAAAAACATTATGGTAGACCAGTAATTTATTCAAATGAAAAATTTTCTTTTCCACTTGATGTTGACTGACCCTTAAGTACTGGGTCTGTGATTGGCTGAGTGACAATAAATTGCTTAATGAGAAACCAATCACTGCATGGTTGGGTCCAAATCACTGTTTGGTTTGGCCAATCATTGATAGTATGACCATATGATGTCTGGTTTGCCTGGGGTGATCCCATCATGCCTGTTCTCCCGTACTATTTGTTGTACACTCTCAAAAGTGCCCCATTTTATTTATTTGGACAATAAATAAAATGGTTTTCCAAGCTATAGATATACTGCCTCTATGTCTTTCCAAAATTCGGCTCTCACTGCTCAGATGGGAAGGTGTTCAATTCATATGAACTTGATTTTGTTATGTGCTCTGTGACTAATTATATGAAAATCATACATTTATGGATTTTTAAATGAAAACACAGAAGCAATGTATAAAGAAAAAGATTATTTTTCTCCTTTGCATGAATAATGTTCAATCAGGATAATCAATATTTATTGAACACCTATTATGCGTAAGTCACCATGTTCAGATTCTCAAGCTTCTTGCTCACAGTAGCACTTATTTTTAGTACTTTGATTTAGTCTATAATTTGTCCTGATTTTTATTGGCCTTTATCTGATTTAGATTTTTTTCCTTTCCCTTTTGTTAGAAATAGAATCTCTCTTTTACATATGCATCAATATTCTACTGAGATTCTATTTATGCTGCCTAGCAGAAGTTGGAGTCAGATCTATGATACATCATAATAAAGATGTTTGCATCTATAACATCTAGTAAGGAGAGAGCCTCTAGAATAGTGGGAGGGACATTTTCCACAAGAAGTGGTTGTAGTGTTTTTTCTTGCGGCATGTTGTGAGAAACGAGTGGACCAATTATATGGGTGGAGGAGCTAGGAGGAAGCTAGGAGGGGCACAAGAAAATGAGGGCAGATCTGTGCTCCCCACTTCGTCCCCTCCCACCCACCCAGCCAGGGATGGTGATCAGAAACAAGACCCACAGGAGGTGGGGGCAACTCCATTGTAAGTTCAGAAAGAACACCGAGAACCAAAAACTTTTCAGTGTGGGGAAGAGATGAGAGCTTTAACAACAGAGGGAAAAGATCATATGCCAAACAAAGGGAGGACTTTATAGGAATAGAACCTAGACATAGTCAATAGAAAGGCTGAAAAAACAGAGCTGTCAGGAGCAAATTAGAACATCCCTAATCATCTGAGTGGGGAAAAAGACAAGACTCCGTCTAAAACTAGGAGTCCAAGGTCAGAGGTTCCAGACTTTTGGATCTTACCTCATCAGTAAAATTGTTTGACCATACTTTGCATATATCTATGTGTGTGTGTGTGTACACACACATTTATCTAAGGTAGATATCTGTACTACAGTAATAATATAGTATATAAAATATAAAGCATACACAAATATAGACTTTTTTCTTTTAAAAAATGGACAGAAACTAAATGTAATAAGAATTTCTACAATTTTCTTTTTGCATCACAGTGGAATTTCTTGGAGGCCACTAAATTAGAAGATGCAGAGAGAGAGATCCGAAGAGGAGCAGGAACGTGTCCTGGCAGGTCTTGGGAATTTTCAGGAGAATCCCTATTGGGCTTCATCCTTGTAAAAGGAGTTAATGATTTATATTTCCAATTCCTAGCGATTTAGGGTTCAAAGGCTCTTGTTAGGCTGACCAGATGATTGTATTATGTTTGTTCCAGTTGATAAGCCTTGGGAGCTATCAAGGATGGCTTACCCACTGGGGAAGGCAAAACTGTAAGTGGTGTGTGTTGGGATAAGCATGGAAAGGAGGGGTTTGAAGTGAGGGTATTAATGATGACCCCCAGACCAGAAAAGAATCTAGGGGAGCCTTGTGTTCTTGTAAGGAAGAGTGTCATGAAGTGGCGAAGGGTATTTCTCTTCTCCTTGTTGGGGCGGGGGGGCTCATGTTCCTTTTCTTCTTCTATGAAATAATTAAAGAGAAATGAGTAATCTTTTAGAGTCTACTTAACAGGCAAATAATTCACCTTTTGTAGCTGGCTTCTATTGGGGTTTGTCTGAGATCAAATCTGTGCCTATCTCACTGAACAAAGGAGCTAGGACAACCAGATGCATGTAGAGTGAATATTCTCTGAAAGATCTGAAATCCTAACTGATGACTATCCTCCATGGGAAGGCTCCGAGGATAGTCGGCTTACCAAAGAAGTGAGGAATATACTGTTGAGAGGTACACCAGTATGTCTGAGGAGCTCAACAGTGGTTTTAAGAATTTTGAAGGATATGAGAGTTTACCCTACTTTTACTCTAACAAGTTAGCTTACAATAATGTCAGGGATGCTTGCAGAAGATACAAGACTCCTGGGTCAGAGACAAAGGACTTCGTTGTTCAGAGCATTTGCAGTAGTGAGAATATTAGCATTTACACCAGCTCTCCAATGTCCAATTCCCTCAGGATAATGCAAAGAGGGCCAGGTGATAGCTGCACATATAATGGGTTTCATTAAAGGAGAGGAACCTTGAGTTTAGGATTGCTGTTTTTAACAGACAGTAAGCCTCCCTGACTTTTGCCCCTGAGAGAGACAATATCTCTAGCCTCCAAGGCTGATTGCTATTCAAACACCTTCAAAAAGATAGTCTGTAATAGAGGCAGTCAGTGCTTCTGCTTACAAGATGTGCAGAAACTTGAAAGACTTATAGAAATTTGTCTCCCAAAAGTCGTTTTCTTTTCTAATCTGATGTTGACAGTTAGAGATATTATTTGAGATAGATTAAAAGTGTCTTCAAATACTTTACTATTTCATTGATTAGGGAGGTAGTATAATCTAATTTTCCTTTTGCATCTGGATTGGCTTTAGTGACCTTCTTTATCATTAGAAAATAGAGGAAATGAAGTTCTGGGACTGGCAAGGCAAGGTGAAAAAAAAAAGCTTTGCAGTTTTTTTTCTGTGCCTCTTGGAACACTTGCTCTTAGAACTTGGAACCAACGTGTAAAAGGTCCAACTACCTTGCCAGAGAGATAACCCCCTGAGACTACATAGAGGGGAAAGGGCCCATTCATCCCTGCTGTCATGATGCACGTGCATGAGCCATCTGGGACCTTCTAGACTGTTCTAGCAGCCAGGTGAATGACACAGAGTGATCCCTATGGATGTCAATCGAAACAGAAGAATTGCTCAGTTGAGTTCTGCCAAAATTCCTAACCCCAATATCATGAGGCATAATAAAATGATTATTGTTTTATGCCACTATACACAAATAGATAACCAGAATAACATTTTAGAATGGGGCTTACTGATAATAATAAAGATGATAGGATCTCAAAATAATAGGGCATGAGATGTCTGGGTCAGAGATACTTAGGCAGTTGCATTTAACTATCAGAAGCAAGTCAGTGATTATTTCAATGAGTGGCAGATCTGAGTGGTAGATCAGAATGGCAGCCAGAGAACCACGATCTATAGGGACCTATGGAGATGATTAATGAACACAGTGTCCCTAGAGACAAGCTGGACAGAAAGCCAGCAAGGATATCGCACAGTCTGTACAGGCAAAAGAAACTAAGGATGGTGGATTAGGAGACTAAACATAGTTGCCCAAATAAAATCTTTTTGTCCAGTTTTTGAAACTGAGCCAATTTTCTGACCTGAAACTCACTGAACTGGGGAGGAAGCCAGACTCCCAGGAGGAGGACCCTGCACCACTGTCGCAAGGTATATGGTATGGATGTCCCCAGTGCTTCCTTTAAGGGATCTGCAGAGTCCTCACGACCCATTGTTGAGTGGCCATATGGGAACTAAGTAATCAATGGAATTTTGGCCCAGGTCAGGCTCACGGAAGATCCAATGGGCCTCTGCAATGCACATAACTGGAAGTTGGCAGAAACTTGTATGAGTTTCTTTTTTTGTAAGATAAGAGATGCCATAGTGAGGTAAGGCAAGCTCTGAAACTATGCCCACCCCACTAATGCAGTAATTACAGAAGAACTGCGACGTGCTGAAATTGGGACGTGCTGGATAGCAGAAATAGTGTTTCCCTTAAGGACCTAAATAATTCAGAGGTGATCCCTAGCATATCTCTATTTAATTCACAAGTCTAGCACCTACAAAAGTCAGATGGAGCCTGAGGGATGACATGAGACTACTTCAGATACAACCAAGTATAGCCTCATTTCATCTGCAGTGCCCTGAGTGGTATCTTTTTTAGAGCATGTTAAAATGACTTCAGGAATGTAGGATGTGGCCTCTTATCTGGCTGTGTACTCTTTCCACTTCAATCAGGAAAGAGGTCTAGATATAGTTTGCATTCACTTAGAACCTAAAACAGTACTCATTTACAGTCTGTACATGATAAATATGAATAATCCAGCCCTTTGTCTTAATAAAGTCTGAAGAGACCTGTACTATCTAGACATCCTGAAGAACATCATACATTTCCACTACATCAATGATATGCTAACTTGACTAAATGTGGCAAGAAGTAGCAGGAACATTGGAAGCCATGGTTAAGATACACGGGCTTAACAAGGTATGAGATGAGCGCTATGAAGATTAGGAACTAATCTTATGAAGGAAATTTTAGGAATCCGGTGGTCTGGAGCATAAGCACTGGTGAAAATTCTTTGACTTTCTATAACATTCTTTTGATCCTATCAAAAGATAGAGTCTAACTCTCCTCTCCTTGAACATGGGCTGGCCTTACTAGCTCACTTCTAACACAGAATGGGGCAGAAGTGACACAGAATGATTTCCAAGGCTAGGTCATAAAAGGTGCTATATTTACCTCCTGGCTCTTCTTTCTTCTTGAGATGCTTGCTTGATCTTGGAACCAAGCCACCATGCCGTGAGAAAGCTAAATAGCTGTATTAAAAGACCATGTGTGGGTCTTTCAGCCTCAGCAGCAGCTGAGGGCCCAGTGGGCAGCCAGCATCAACCAGCAAACTTGTGAGTAAGTGACTAACCCTTCTCTGATTCCACCCCAGCTGTCAGCTGTCCCACCTGTTACATGGAGCAGAGGCAAGCTGTTCCCACCAAGCCCTGCCCAAATTTAAGATACATGAAAAAAGCAAATACTGCTGTTTTAAGCCACTACATTTTGGGTTACAAAGCAATAGATAACAAGAATAGAAGCCACAACACAGCTCAATTCCAGATGGCCTTAAAATGTAGTTGTAAGGGGAAATCCTACAAATGGGCTAAGTTTTGGGTGGTACACCTGGTTGTCTTCTTTATGTAGAAAGAGAAGTGGCCCAAGGTTTGAGTATATATGAACTTATGGCTATGGCAATATCAAATGATTTGGTCAGTTCACCAGGGCCCTGAAAAAGCATGATTGGAAGATCTGGAACAACATGGTCTAGGGTAGAGGCATATGCTTTGACATATGGGAGTGAGTATAAGTTGTGAAAATATTACAATATTATGATGCCCACCAGAGAGCATCTGCCATGGAGGAAGCACTAAACCACCAAGCTGGCACAATAACTTGGTCAGGTGGTATGAACTAGCTGTGTCATCAGCTATCTCAGAGCCTGGCACAATGGGTACGGGAGTGAAATAGCCACGGTGACAGGGATGGAAACTATACATGGTCCCCATAGCCTGGGCTCCCACTAACCCAGGCTGTACATCTACTGTCACTGCTAAAAGTTAAGCTGCCTGCCCGTCGCAGAAACCAAGACTGAGCCCTTGCCAACTGGCACCATCTCTTGAAGGCAAGTGGAGTATCTTGAAATCCTCCACCCTATTTGTTTTCACTAAAATAGACACATACTCTTTCCTTCTCTCACAGCCTTTCTAGCACCACTGTCTGAGAGTTTACAGAGTGTTTGATGCCAGCATGGGACCCCATGTAACACCACATCAGACCAACTGGGACTTGGGAGGAAATAGGGATTCTAGTACCGAATACAGTGACAAGGAATTTACTTAGCACCCAGAAGTTCTACCTGGGTATTTGGTATGCTCTTGGCCAATTTTGAAGTAAATGGATAATTATAGCTTCCATAGAAAGCCTCAGTGACCAGAAGTTTGTAGCATATTCCAAATATTAATCCAGTCTCAGTTTTAGAAGTTACAAATATCTTCTCCCAAACCATCACCTGACCGTTAACTGTGTCTATAAAGCTCTTTATTTTATAGACAGCTAGACATTTTGTGCTTTGGGCATCTATTTGAGGAAGTCCCTTCCTACTCCCAAAGTTTCAAGCATGTCAACATTTTCTTCTATTAGCTTTATTTATTTATTTTTTAATTCTAGAGTATTTTTGAATTATAGATTGACAATTTATAATTATGCAAATTTAAGGGATACTAAATGACGTTTTAATTTATGACTATAATGCAGAATAATTAAATAAAGCTAGTTAACATAACCATCATCTCAAATATTCACAGCACTGTGCAACAGAATTCAAAAAAGAAAAAAAAATGTATTCCTCCTGAGATGCTGTGCCCTTTGACTATCATTTCCCCATTTCCCCCACACCCCAGCGTCTGTAATCACCATTCTACTCTCTGCTTCTATGAGTTTGATTGTTTTAGATTTCACACATAGGGAGAACAAGCAGTAGATGTTTTTCTGTGTCTGACTTATTTCACTTACCATAATGCTCTTTAATTCCATCCATGTTGTCACAGATGACAGAATTTCCTTCTTTTTAAGAATGAATAGTATTCCATTGTGTATATACACCACATTTTCTTTATCCATTTATCTGTTGATGTACACTTATGTTGATTCCATAATCTTGGCTATTGTGAATAATGTTGCAATGAAGATAGGGGTGCAGACATTTCTTTGACAAACTGATTTCAAATCTTTTGGGTTTGAAATTTCAAATCCAGAAGTGGGATTGCTGGTTTATATGGTAAATCTATTTTTAGTTTTTTAAGGAACTTCCCACACTATTTTCCATAATGGCTTTACTAATTTACCTTCCTACCAACAATATACCATGGTTCCATTTTTAATTTTACCTTTCTTATTTAGGTCTTTGTTCCATCTGGCATCCACTTTGAATATGGTGTATATAGAAATTCAAGATGATTTTTCTCTATGGTGTGCATGAGTTTTCCCTATATTATTTTCTAAACGATATGCCATTTTCCTATTTTTTTCCTGAGATCTTTTGTGTTCTGTTGATCAACTTTCTTTTACTATTTATTGTTTTTCTTACTAAAGGTTTTTAGATATATTACTCTATGATAGAGCATGTTTCTTTTCATTTGTCCTGCTTTTCAAAATTGATTTGGCTATTTGTACACTTTTATTCTTTCACAATATTGCAGAGTGAATTTGTAGAGTTCCTCAAAAAATTCTGCTTGGAATTTTTGTTGGAATTGCATTGTGTGTAGAGATTAGCTATGGAGAACTGACATCTTTTACTGCTAAGTAATTTCATCAATGAACATGGTGTATCTCTTCATTTATTCAGATTACTAAAATGTTTTGTAATAGTAATAGCACTGAGACTCCTTCTTTAGTGGTGGATCTATTATTCTCTGTTATTTATTGATCAAGGCAGACACAGGAGACTTAAGAAGACTTGGAAACCTATATTATTCATCTGATAGTTGTTATAGAAATAATAAATACTCCATTATGGTTATTTAAAACCTATTTAGTAATTAAGAAAAGAAAAACAATTGATAAATGGACAAAAATTATGAACAAATAGCTTTTGCAAAAAAGAAGATTTTCCAGAAAGAAATAACAATGTTTTTAAGTATGGAAAAAAGATGCCCAACTTGCCTATAATTAAAGAAATGCAAATTAGAAAAATAATAATATACCACTATTTGTCTATAAAATTGACACATGTTCAGAAGTTTCATGACAGTCTGAATTAACAGGGTGTGAGGAAGTAAAGACTCACATAGATTGTTGGTGGGATTCCAAATGGATGCCGACTCTTTGAAGAGAAATTTTCAACGTATTTCAAAATTAAAAATACACATAATATTTGAACTTGCAGTTTCACTGGTAGAAATTTATTCTTCAAATGTACTTACATATCTGTACAAAGTTGTATAAAGAGACTATTCATTACCGTATTACTGATAGTAATACAAGGCTGGAATAAACTAAAAGTCCATCAGAAGAGTATGGCTAAAAAATTATTTGTACATCCATACAACATAATATTATGCAGCCTTTGAAAATAATTAGTTATAGCTTCTTCCTGTGATATGGCATAATCTCAAAGATTGTTTAGTGGGAAAGGCACAATGCAAAATGTGTGTAAAGTATAGCTCAACTGTATAAAGCAAAAAGGATGCATTAATATACATGTTTGCATTTCCATAGAGTATCTCTGGAGTGGTAATTAAGAAACAGATAATAGTGGTTGCCTCTGGGAAGGACAACTGGGAACTGAGGGTTGAGGTGGGAGAAGACATTCTTTACACTCTATATCCCTTTGAACTGTTTGGTTAATTTTTTTTAACAAGACATATATATTATTTAAAAAATAAATTTCAAACTGTTCTAAAACTTAGTTTCATCCTCTCACGTAAGTTGGAGAATATTAGCTCATATTAAAGAGGTTTCGCTGTATTTAGATTTGACCTAAAGACTTTATCCTCTAAGTTATTATATGTTCTTGTGCTCCTTTCTGCACACTCCAAGGAATTATTAGGAGAAATGTTTTTCTAGTAAAAATTGGAGAAAATAATACCGTGGTTTCCAAGTCTGTGGCAATGGTAACTCCTTCTATTTAAAGTGAAATGGGGATTGGAATGATGTTTCATTGCATTTGAACAATGTTAGAGTTAAACCTGGAGAATTCTTAATAGTGTGTGTTATGGGCTGAATTGTGTCTCTCCTAAATTCATATGTTGAAGTCCTAACCTCCAAAACTTCAGAATGGGATTCTGTCTGGCGATAGGCTCTTTAAAGGGGTATTTCGGTTAAAATGAGGCGTTATAGTGGATGGTGATCCTATATGACAGGGATCCTTACAAAAAGAGGAGATTTGGACACAGATAAGTACAGAGAGAAGATCATATGAAGACACAGGAAAAGATAGTCATCTATGAGCCAAGGAGACAGGCCTCAGGAGAAACCAACTCTGCCAATGCCTTGTCTTGGACTTAAAGTCTCCAGAACTGTGACAAAATAAATGTCTGTAGTGTAAGCCACCCAGTCTGTGGGACTTTGTTATGGCAGCCCTAGCAAAGTAACACAACATGATAACAACTCAAAGCAATCTTATTTAATGGAAAAAGGGTGATGATATCAAATATTTACTAAATAAAGTATTTTCTAGTCCTGGGTTTGGAATGTTTTAGATGGACTGACCTGAACAGTCCTTGTGAGGTTTTTTCAGAGGATCAGGGGGTCACCTCCAGTAATTAACACTTTGAATTCAAGTGAGATGACAGCAGTTGTGAAACTAGGTAGAGATGAATGTTGTCAATGTGGGCATGTTCTTGAAACCCAAGGTTGCTGGGAAATGGGGAAAATCTCTGTGATCTTGGAAGCGATGCTTTAAGACGGATGATAGAAGAGACTAATTTACACATTAGGCAGACGGCTGAGCACAGGTAGAAATCTTTCTCTTCCACAAGATATTTTAGAGAGCATTTAAAAAAATAAAGTATTCATAGTCATTTCTAAAAGCAAGAATGAGAACTCCCTGTGGACTAGTAAAAAAGAGGCACTTTGAAGAAACAGCAGTAGATGGGCAGCCCTCACTGCCAGGCCAAGTCAGATGCTCCTGCTAAAAGGCTGGGCTTAATGGCACTGCCCAAAGGCCACTCTTGCAGAAAGGTCATTCTGTCAGGAACTATCACAACCCAGGGCACATGTCTGAGAATTCCTCCACATATGAGTGCCTGCAGCAGGTTCCTTTGGCCACCTCTGATTTCAGCTGCAGCAGCCTTGTACAGTTGCATGTATGTCTGGGCACACACTGACCAGGTCCTACCTGAAATTCAGGTCTTTTCCCTTTTACAACCCAGGGCCTTCTCCAGAACCGAGGGGACCCTTTTGGCCTATTGGCAAACACAGTCAAAGTGTAAGGGAGTCAGCACCCCCAGGACAACACTCAACTCACGGGGATGAGAGTCCTTTAGCAAACAGTTCCAGGAGGCATTCTATATGCTTCTTAGAGGTCCTGGGGGAACTGAGCAACCTCCAATGCTCACTTAATTGGCTGTTTGTCCTTCCATATCTCACTCTCATTGCATCTTCTTGGGATTCCTTTTAAATAAACTACTTAACAACCCATTTGCAGGCTCTATGCTGAAGGAACCTTAACTAAGGCAGTGAACAACCCAAGAACTACCCAATATCTGAGGGCAGCCAACACAATGAAAGAGAGACCACCAATACAACAAACAGAAAAATTGTATACCCCAGGAATGACAAATAATAGAAACAATCCAAAAATGATTTTAAGAATAGATAATATCATCAGAGAGATAAAGAAAGTTTTTATAAACCTGACAGATGAACAAGAGATTATTAAACTACAAGAGGTACTCAAGAAACGAAATCTGGCAGTTTAAAACTTCTTGGAAATGAAAAATGTGATTGTTGAAATAAAAAATTCATTAAGTGGGTTGAGTAGTGAGTGTCCTGGCTACACATGATGAATGAATCAGTGAGTTTAAGTGAGGGAGATGTTTCAGATATACAAAGGGGAGATCTGGGGTTTCACCATCCATTGGGTAGGACTTAAAGGAAAAATAGAATGTGAAGGGGAATAAACATAGGAAGAGATAATGGTGAGGATTTTTATAACCAAAGAAAGATTTCCAGTTGAGAGTCCATCAAGTGCCATACAAAATGAAAAATAAACAAGAAAATGCATGCATGTATGAATACATGTTTCAGGGACATCATTTTGAGTAGCTTGGTTTGGCTCACTATAATATTATTTATATTCTTATGGCTGAGTGGTTTCAAATTACACAGATCTTGTTTTGTTTTTATTTTTGAGGAAAAACTCTGTGGATAGCAGTAGAAGCAACTTGAAGGGAATGTATGAGAAATGAGCAAGCAAATTCAAGTTTCAAGGGCCACCTGATTAAGTCTAGCCAGGAACAGTCATCGCTTTATCCTCTTTATTAAAGAATTAGACAGTAAAAAGATCTGTGTATTAATGGATCTGATCTTCTGAATGAGGGAAAAACAACTTTCAGAAGGATCATTGCTGGGCATCTTACTGATTAATTAGACCACGTGAAGATTAATGAAACCATCTCAGTGGAACAGATCTCCCATTGCAATTCATACTGCTAGTAATATAATTTGCTTCCCACGTCAATCTCATTCCCCCCCGCCACTCTATGAAATGCAGAGTGGTGGTCTATACCACTGACATTCAATGGCTCATCTTCAGGTACCAGTTTTTTACACAGTGGCTGTGCCTACATGATATAAAAAAACCAATTGTTTGCTCCAGTCACAAAGAGAAAACAAACACAATGGCCAGGTTATGCAGACAAAACATTAGTGTGTGTTAAATTTTTCACCCTTCCATTGGTTGATTTGATATTGTGCAGACACAGCCTGTACTTGGCATTGAGGTGCTGTTGTTTGCTTTGTGCCTGCATTCTAGCCTGCCTTCCCTTTGTGTAGAGGGATCTGTTTGCTTCAGTGTTCTTTTGACACCCTGGGAGCATTGTCTCTTTCTCACAACTAAGTACCGAAGAAGGGCAAATCCACATGCTCCCCGCAGTCTAAACCTCTTTTGCCATGTTAAGCAGCTCCTGCCTGAATCTGTAGGAAGGCGTTCCATGAGCACCGCAGAACAGAGCGACCAGTGGTAGTGCACGCACTCTACCATGTCTTAAGGGAAGCAGCAGTTTGTCGGTGATGTTTGATGGCTTTCTTTATCTCAACACAACAATCTCTGGGGCACACTATGGTCTCTCAACATGTCCCTATTTAACTACACTCCTTACTTTTAGCTGCTTGGGCTCAGCTAACCAAATGGTGGCAGAGATGTATATAGGCGATCTTAAATCATTCTGATTTTCCCAAGTCCCTCTGCAGTTTTCGGATGGAACATATGGCAATGTTATGTCTATTTGAAAAAGCCTTTGCATCATATGTTTATACAACTGCTCTCTATCCCAAGACAAAAATTCTTTTCCTGTTATTGCCCATTTGCTGACTAAAGAAATTATCCTCTTTATGTATTCTGGTAGTTTACCTTGATATCTTACATGTTTAATTATGTAGCCCTCAGTCCATAATCTATATCTTCATCATCTAAGGCCATTTTGCTTCTGTGAATCCAAAGCTTAATGATGTGTTGAGAGATAAAGAAGAGATATTTTTAAAATTCTCTACTATTACTCTTTCCAAGATTTTTTTTTTTTTTTAAATCGTAGAATCACAAGTAACAGAGTCAATAGGGGAAGACAAGTAAATTCTCAGATGTTTCTTATCCATTCCTCAATTAGGTGATGCTGCTAAAAATAATAATACCTTAAACCTTTCATACTAAATAATCCAACTTAGACTTCACAGATTATATGCAAGATAATGGGAATAGTTTTACTTACCCCACAAAAGCCGTGAGCCCAAATGCTGCAGAGTAGAGTGTTGCCACCAATCTCCATGGAAAAGAAGGCAAAAAGAGCCTTAGGAAATCCAATTGAACCCAGTTTTGAGACAGAAAAACTGACTTGAGGAAAACAGTAGTGAGGACCAACACTCACGGAGATTTTAGAATCTCATATGGGTCATAGAACAGCCTATAAGGCCTGTTGTAGGTTTCTTAAAAATGAGATTATAACTTGTCCCCTTCCCCCAATTTAAGACCTTTCAACTATTTCTAACTGTAAGATTTCTTCTTGAAGTCCCTCTATACTGTATGCCTTTTACCCATGTCACATTTGAATGAAGATTCCAACCTGCATTATTTCCTGTTTCTGTGATATGAACTTGCCTGTATCACACTAATGGAATCAACTGTCAGGTCAAGCCCATGATTTTCATGAGAGTTTATCAAAAGCATTGGGATGGGGGCAATGCATCATTTAAATATTTTAAGGTTGAAATTCAACAATTACATCACCATCCAGTACTTTGTGAATGTTTGGCTGAGGTCTCAAATCAAAGTGTATTTGAAATGTGGAGGTTAAGCTGGTTGACCTGGGAACTTCTTGGAAGAAGTTCTATTACATTAGCTAATGCAGTACAAAATCTAACCTGAATTAGGCATCATGTTTTGCATGTAAACCAAAGGTATCGGATTTGTGGCTTGTGCTAGCTGTGCAGAAAAGGTTTTTTAAAAATACATTTCTTGATAGTGCCAAACTAGCAAAAGCCACAAATGGAATGGGTTTGCTTCTCATGGAAAACCTTTTGCATCCTGGAGCTCTGGTCAGCCTCTGCAGTACTTTGTGGTTTGCAGCTCCAATCTCAGAACAGGTCTGTTATCATCTTAGCTCCTTGAGAAGCTGAACAAGTTCCACACAGACCCCCCAGAGTGGTCTATGGGATACTGCCCATCTCATTGGCAGGCTAATGTTTCTCATCAGTTTCCAACTTTGTAACAGTAGGACCAAGAATCATACTCACGAAAGCAATTTGTTGGCCCCAGGTGAGCAAACAGTGGGAATGCCAGACATCGGTGTGTCTGAAGATGGATTCTACTGTAAAATGAAACAGATAAGTCAAGCTAAAAGAGAAAAAGCGGGAGTTACAAGAGGCCATGTCCATAATATTTGAAAGTTCACACAATATCAGTTATACTCTTGGATAGAATTGCATAAAGTATACAGCAAGGTGGGACAACCTTTCAGTCTATCTACTTTCTGTCTTTTGGACTATGTATCTCTCTACCAAAAAAAAATTAAAAGGACTCTACATTATCCATGTAATTATCCAAACAGTAGAGCTAGAGATAGGGAAAAAAGTGCTAGGTTTCCTTCTATTCCCTGCTATCAAAAGCCATGGTCTAAAATCTTAAGGGTTATCTTTGAGTGCACTGTACTGCTGGTCTTCAAGCTAACTGCTGGTATTCAGTTTCCATTTCCCAGTCTGAGAATCCTATCTTCCTACTTGTTGTTGCTGATGACAATTTCAACATTCATTAGGAGAACTGACACAATGAATTGGGAATAAAGAGAAAGTGGAAATCCAGGTGAGTTAATTTGATCCTTTCTTTAACTTGTACACTGATGAGAGATCAAATAAGGTGAGGAGCAAAGCTCTTAGTTAAAAAGTGTTCTTTAAATTATCTGTGGATTTATTGAGTTGTGTACCTCTATAAGGATGATTGATTTAATTGTGAACCTCTAGATGATTGATTGAAAATTAGCCATGTATACAGCACACAGGCATTCATTACATTCTAGTCTCTGTGTATGTTTAAGACAGTAATCAAAGGATGAATTACTCAAATACCGTAAAAATTACACCTGTGATAAGTGCTAGCAAGCAGAGGTTCATGCTACTAATCACATGTGACAAGGGGCCATTAGGGAAGGCTTCCCTGAAGAAGTGATTCCTGGGCTGGGATCTACTGGAAGAACAGAAGTTAATTGGACAAAGCTGAGGGTAGAAGAAGGTTCCAGGCAGAAGGAACGGCATGTGCGATGGCTTTATGGTATGGGGGAGCCTGGTGCACTTGAAAAACATGAAATTATAATGAGCACTTCCAGGAAGTATTTATGCTCCTGGAAAACCATTGTATTGATGCAGAGTGCAAAGGTTTCTCCCGGATATGTTGGGTAATTTAATATTCATGGAAGAAAATAGGGATAGAAGTTCAAAAAAGCTGCTTGGTTTGCATGGCTAATAGTGTCACAAAGACTTAACCAGGAAGAATCAGTGTGCTCTCTTCCCATTCCCTCTCATTAGGAATGGCTGCAAAAAGCAAACAAAGAAACGACCACCCAAACCTCAGGGTTTTAGTATACAAAAGTCCAGTTCAATATGGAATAGTATAATCTATCTGAAAATGGGACCGATGTTTCCCAATCAATTCCCAGAAACGGTGTCACTTCAAAGAGAGGGAACTT
>CAUYPO010146072.1:0-17261 GCA_963574435.1 Cheirogaleus major
GAAAAACATTTGTTGGGTGTTGGGCGAGTGGGAGGGGGGAGGAGGGGATGGGTATATACAAACATAATGAGTAAGATGTGCAACGTATGGGGTATGGTCATGCTTGAGGCTCTGCCTCGGGGGGGGGAAGGGGGCGTGGGCAATACACATAACCGTAATATTTGTACCCCAATAATATGCTGAAATAAAAAACTAAAAAAAAAAAAAAAGTTTTGCAAAACAAACAAAAAAAAAAAAGAATTCCAAGTATTGATTCTAAAGAAGCCCAACAAGATGCAAGAGAAATCTAAAAACCAATATAAAGAAATAAAAAAATCAATTCATAATATGAATGTGAAATTGCCAAGGAGATAGATATCTTAAAAGAAAACAAAAACAAAAATTCTGGACCCAAAAAATTCATTGAAGGAAATGCAAAACAAATTCAAAAACAGACTAGACCAAGCAAAACAAAGAATCTCAGAATTTTAAGACAGGTCTTTGGAAATAATCCAGTCAGACAAAAATAAGGAAAAAAGAATAACAAAGAATAACCAAAGCCTTTGAGATGTCTGGGACTACAAAGCAACTAGCCTTATGAATTATCAGTATTCCTGAGAGGGAAGATATATCAGAAAGTTTAAACCCCGTATAAGGAAATAATTGATGAAAATTTCCCAGGACTACCAAGAGAGTTAAACATTCAGATACAGGAGACCAAGGATCCCCAGGCAAATACATTGCAAAAATGACTTCATGAGAGCATATTATAATCAGAATGCCCAAAGTTGAAGTGAAAGAGAAAATTTTTAAATTAGGAAGACAAAAGTGTCTAGTCACCTATAAAGGAAATCTCATCAGTTTAACAGTGAACCTCTCAGCAGAAACTTTACAGGCTAGAAGAGAATCAGATGGCATTATCAAAGTGCCAAAAGAAAAAGAAACTGTCAGCAAAGAATTTAATATCCTGCCAGAATAAGCTTTATAAATGAAGGAGAAATAAAGTCTTTCCCAGATTAAAAAAACACTGATAGAATTCATCACCACTAGACTGGCCCTACAGGAAATGCTCAAAGTAGTCTCAAACATGGAAACAAAAGGACAATACTCACCATCACAAAAACATAAAAATACAAAACTCACAGGTCTTGTAAAACAATCATGCAAAGGAAGAAGAGAAAGGAATCAAATGGCAACATGATAGAAGTTCAGCAAACCACAAGGACAAAAAGTCAGAGAAAAAGAAACAAAGAATTTTTACAATAAGTAGAAATCAACTAACAATATGACAAGAACAAAGCCTCACAAATCAATATTAGTTTTGAATACAAATGGAATAAATGCTCCATTTAAAAGTTACAGAGTTGGACCCAAACTGTAACTTTTAAATGGAGCATTTACTCCATTTGTATTCAAAACTAATATTGATTTGTGAGGCTTTGTTCTTGTCATATTGTTAGTTGATTTCTACTTATTGTAAAAATTCTTTGTTTCTTCATAGGGATGTGGCGAGCATTGTCAGGGGGAAGGGCATACCTCTAACCCTTCTTAGGGAGAGGCAAAGTTATACAATGTATCCAAAATGTGAAAAAAAAAATCTTTTGTTGGATGGAGGGCAGGCGGGAGGGGGGAGGAAGTGTAGAGTTACATAATATGAGCCGTGCGCGCCACCTGGGGATTGGACGCTTGAAGTTCTGGCATGTGGGGGGGGATGGGTGGTGGGGGCAATGTATGTAACCCTAACAATATTTGTAACCCCATTATATGATGAAATAAAAGGGAAAAAAAAAAGTTACAGATTGCCAGAATAGATAAAAAATCATGATTCAAAAATATGCTGTTTACAAGAAATTCACCTTACCCATAAGGATACATATAGACTAAAAGTAAAGAGGAAGAAAAAGATATTCCATGCAAATAAAAATCAAAAGTGAGCAGTAGTAGCCATATTTATATTAGATAACACAGACTTTAAATCAAAAACAGTAAAAAAAAAGACAAAGAAGGTCATTATATAATAAAAAGATCAATTCAGCAAGAGGATATAACAATCCTAAATATATATGCACCCAACATTGTAGCACCCAGATTCACAAAACAAATATTACTAGATCTAAGCAATGAGACAGACATCAACACAATAATAGTGCAGGAATTCAACACCTCACTCACAGAACTAGACAGATTACCAAGACAGAAAATCACCAAAGAAACATTGAACTTAAATTGCACTTTAGACCAAATGAACTTAACAGACGTTTACAAACCATTCCACTGAACAACTATATAATATATATCCTTTTCATGAGCACATGGAACATTCTCCAAGATAGACTACTTTTTAAGGCACAAAACAAATCTTAACACATTTTTAAAAGTTGAAATCATATCAAGTGTCTTCTGAGACCAGTGGAATAAAGATTAAAATCAATATGAAGAGGAACTTCACAAAGTATACAAACACATGAAAATTAAACAACATGCTCCTGAATGATCATTGATTCAATGAGGAAAAAAGATAGAAATTTAAAAAATTTTTTTAAATGAATGAAAATGAAAACACAACATGTCAAAACCTAAGGGATACAGCAAAAGGACTGATAAGAGGGAAGTTTATAGCATTAAATGCCTACATTAAAAAGTAGAATCGCTTCTCGGCCTTTTGGCTAAGATCAAGTGTAAAAAGTAGAAAGATCACAAATTAACAATCTAATATCACACCTCAAAGAACTAGAACAAGAACAAACCAAGCCCAAAGTTAATGGAAAAAAAAGAAATAATAAAGATCAGAGCAGAACTAACTGAAATAGAGACAAAAAACAATACAAGGAATAAACAAATAAAAAATTGATTCTTTGAAAAGATAAACAAAGTTGATAAACCACTAACTAGACTAACCAAGAAAAGAGGAGAGAAGATCAAAATAAATACAATCAAAAATGAAAAAGGGAAAACTTATACGCTGCTATTGGGAAGGTAAATCAGTACAACTTCTATAAAGATCAGTATGGACATTTCTCAAAGAATTAAAATTAGAACTACCATTAAATCCTACAATCCCACTACTGGATATCTACCCAGAGGAAAAGAAATCATTATATCAAAAAGATGCCCGCAGGTCAGCGGTGGCTCACGCTTAAAATCCTAGCACTCTGGGAGGCCGAGGTAGGAGGATCACTTGAGGTCAGGAGTTTGAGACCAGCCTGAGCAAGAGTGAGACCCCGTCTCTACTGAAAATAGAAAAAATTAGCCGGGCGTGGTGTGCACCTATAGTCCCAGCTACTTGGGAGGCTGACGTAGGAGGATGGCTTGAGCCCAGGATTTTGAGGTTTCTGTGAGCTAAGCTGATCCACAACACTCTAGCCTAGGTGACAGAGTGAGACTCTGTCTCAAAAAAAAAAAAAAAGTCACTTCCTAAAATCTATTACATTGAAAAACAAAATAGAATATGTTATAATGGTCTTAATGGACTTAAGCAGAAACCTGGTCAAAAAGTTGTCTTTGTAAGAGAATCCAATAAAAGACTCATAGTTTTGTAAGAGAATCCAGTACAGGCTCAGAAACTTGAGGATTCCTAGTGATGGTATTACCTGTGTGGTTTTTACTAAACCAGAATTCTCATTCATGCAAGTTCCCATTTTCTGAAATTTATGCCAGTTATGGATTTATTTCTTTTAGGGAGTTTACATAGTGAGGTTGCCCAGATTTCTTAAATTTTTATTGATATAAACTAAGGACCATTTTTCACACTGGAGAGATTAAACCAAAATCCAAATCCATGTGAGAATCAAAGGAGAGAAAAGATGCTTGCCCAGTCATCCACTTGCTAAGAATGGACTTTCTGATACATAAAAGTAAATTATCTGAGGTTCCTACTTCCTGCATCCAAGATTTATTAGACTCTTTAATGCTTCTAAAAGTTCAGGTAATCTGAATGCTTCATGTTGTATTTCATTTCAGATTATGGAATTCAATTCCAAGCTAAGAAGCTAATGTTTTTTAATGTAAAGTTTAAACCTTTGTATTGTGTTGTAATTATTTCTGTATTAAATATTGTTGTGTGTTTGTGTGCCTGGTGTGTTCTACTTATGTCTTCCTGAGTTTTTCTTGCCCTACATTTATGATTTGCTGATACACTAGGAATCTAGCTTGGTTTCTACCACTCCCAATAAGAGGTTTTAAGTTAAAATTCAATTATTTTTTTAAATCTTGACTATTTCATATTGTGACAAGTTTATTTTGAAGAATTTTAGTCTTTAAACGTGAAAACTCTTACAGAAATAAGTTAAGGAAGAGTGGTCAGCAACATAATGAAACTTCATTGAATGAGTCTATACATATTCTTAAATGAAGTATAATGACCTTGCATCCTCATGGAAAGTTATATTTAAAAGTTTCGTCCTGTTCTGACTGTTACAGAGTCTCTTATGATTCCATTGGCAGATGTTTGCCATCTTTGAACAACCAGAAATCCATTAGGTTAAGTACAACCATACAATTGGATACAAAGTTTAATTTTCAAATGAAAAATGATTTCCAACATAATTCACACGGCTTCACAATGCTTTTTTGAGGAGACACCAGTATTAAAATTTCCTTGTGAAGAGGACATAAAATGTGTATCCTGCTCTATAAACGTTGATTTTATAGCAATATCAAGGGATTTTGATGATGTAAGAATATGTGTCTTCACGCCAAGGCAGACCATATGGTGAAAGAATACAGAGAAATTTTTCTGCTATAAATGGAAGCATTCTCCACTTCAGGATTTCACTGTCCTGGAAATCCCTGGTTGTAAACCACGGTCTCATAAAAAAACTAATGAGCAAACCCAAATATGTAAGATAGGGGGAAATGTGTACACCAGGGTGAGAAGCAGCCAAACATGACATCCTCAGCTGTGATATACAATAGAGAACAAGCAGAGCCTCCCTAGATACTAACATTGATAAAAAAATAATATAACAGACATGTGTATTAAGGCCTTCTCTTTCTAATAACAGAAGTCTGATTTTCCCTTTCCTCATTCTTAGTTCACATGGTTGAGGTGAGACTGACACTAAACAACTCTAACGATGGGCATGTGACCCAAGGCAGACCAACCAGAGTCAATGAAACTCAATTCTTATATTTTGGTTGGAAGCATTGGAAAAAAGGCATACTCTTCCACTTGAATTGCTTGGAAAATAGGATATAAAACTGAACTATTGATACTCATTTTATCACTGTTAGGAAAGAATCTGCTCAAAATAAAGCCAATACAGAGAAAAGCAGAACTAATATTAAAAATTTCTTTAACTAATTAATTTACATTATAAGAGTTCCTGGATCAGACCATGTCTGAAGCCCTAAGATTTTAAGATATGAAGTCAATACATTTCTTTCTTTGCCCCTTAAGCCAGTTATCAACGGAAGGAGAGTCCTACCTAAGAAGACATGTCCAAAAGGATTAGTCTAAGAAATACACATGGTTCACACTTTTAAATATTTGAGAAGAGTTGATACTACAGTCACATAGGTTTTGTTTTTGTTTTGTTTTGGGCTTTTTCTTGAGACAGAGTCTCACTCTGTTGCCTGGGCTAGAGTGCCGTGGTGTCAGTCTGGCTCACAGCAACCTCTAACTCCTGGGCTCAAGCAATCCTTCTGCCTCAGCCTCACGAGTAGCTGGGACTACAGGCAGGCGCCACCATGCCTGGCTAATTTTTTCTATATATATTTTAATTGTCCAACTAATTTCTTTCTATTTTTAGTAGAGACAGAGTCTCGCTCTTGCTCAGGCTGGTCTCCAACTCCTGAGCTCAAACGATCCACCCGCCTCAGCCTCCCAGGGTGCTAGGATTACAGGCGTGAGCCACAGCGCCCGGCCACATAGGTTTTGTTTTAATCTTCTTCTTTTTTTTTTTTTTTTTTTGCTTGAGACAGCATCAAAGCATGTTTTAAACCTAAAAGATTCTTCTGTTTGTAATAGATAGAGTCTCTAGAAAGCATCATAGTTTTTCATTATATTATTATTTATTTCCTAATTTGAGTATATTTCTACTTACTACAGGTAAATTAGAGTATTCAAGGCTTTCCCCATTCATAGAGATCTCTCATAGGGAATAAATTTCTTTATAGATACAGAGAATTTTACATATTAACAGAAATATAAGAATAACCCAGCATAAACCTTAATAGGTTATTTACTGATGTAAATGTTATAAATGTAGGCATACCTCAGAGATATTGTGGGTTTGGTTCCAGACCACCATAATAAAGCAAATATTGGAATAAACCAATCACATACATTTTTTGGTTTCTCAGTGCATATAAAACTTATGTTTACATTTTACTATAGTCTATTAAGTGTGCAATAGCATCGTCTCTAAAAAAAAGTATATGCCTTAATTAAAAAATATTTTCTTGCTAAAAAATGCTAACAATTATCTGAGCCTTCAGTGACTCATCAAATATTTGCTGGTGAAGTGTCTTGACTAGATATTGATAGCTGCTGACTGATCAGGGTGGGGGTTGCTGAAAGTTGCGTTGGCTGTGGCAATTTCTTAAAATAAGACAAAATGAAGTCTGCCACATTGATTAACTCAAAGATTTCTCTGTAGCATGCAATGCTGTTTGATAGTATTTTTGCATGGTTGAATATCTTTCAAAATTGTGGTCAATTCTCTCAAACCCTGCCACTCCTTTATCAACTAAGTTTATGTAATGTTTTAAAAACTTTCTCATTTCAACAATGTTCACAGCATCTTCACCAGGAGTACATTCCACCTAAGAAACCACTTTCTTTGCTCATCTATAAGAATCAACTCCTTATCCATCATGTATGATCATAAGGTTATAGCAATTCAGAACCATATTTAGGCTCCACTTCTAACTCTAATTCTTTTGCTATTTTGACTACATCTGCAGTTACCTCCTCCACTGATGTCTTGAACCCCTCAAATATCCATGAGGGTTGGAATCAATTTATTTCAAACTTCTGTAAAAGTTGATATTTTGACCTCCTCTCATGAATCATACATGTTCTTAATGGCATCCAGAATTGACTCCTTTCCAGAGGTTTTCAATTTATTTTGCCCCTGTCCTTCACAGGAATCACTAGCTGTGGCAGCTATAGCCTTATAAAATATATTTCTGAAATATTAATAAGACCAAAAAGTAGAAATTACTCCTTGATCCATGGGCTGAACAATGTATGTTGAGTTAGCAGGTATGAAAACAAAATTCAACTCCTTGCACATCTCTATCAGAGCTTTTGGGGGACCAAGTGCATTGTCAATGAGCAGTAATATGTTAAAAGGAATCTTTTTTTCTGGGCAGTATGCCTCAACAGTGGGCTTAAAATTCTTGTTAAATCATGCTAAACAGATGTGCTGTCATCCAGGCTTTATTGTTCCATTTCTAGAGCACAGGCACAGTAGATTTAGCATCATTTTTAAGGGCCTTAGAATTTTTGGAATGGTAAATTAACATTGGCTTTACCTTAGAGTCATCAGCTGCATTAGTCCCTAACAAGAGCATTGACTTTTCCTCTCTAGCTATGAAAGTCCTAGATGGCATCTTCTTCCAATATAAGGCTGTTACATCTACATTGAAAAGCTTTTGTTTAATATAGCCACTTTCATCAGCGATCTTAGCTAGATCTCCTAGATAACTTGCTGTGGCTTCTCTATCAGCACTTGCTCCTTCACCTTATACTTTCATGTCATGGAGGTGGCATCTTTCCTTAAACCTCATGAACCAATCTCTGCTAGCTTCAGACTTTTCTTCTGCAGCTTCCTCACCTCTCTCAGCCTGCATAGAATTGAAGAAAGTTATGGTCTTGCTCTGGATTGAGCTTTAGTTTAAGGGAATGTTGTTTGGTCCTCTGGTATACAAACCACTAAAACTTTTCCCATATCAGTGATAAGGCTGTTTGCTTTCTTATCATTCATGTGTTCACTGAAGTAGCACTTGTAATTTCCTTCAAGAGCTTTTCCTTTGCATTCACAACTTGGGTAATATTTGGTACAAGAGGCCTAGATTTCATCCTATCTCACCTTTTGACATGCCTTTCTCACTAAATTTAATCATTTCTAGATTTTAACTTAAAGTGATAGACGTGCAACTCTTTCTTTCACTTGAACACTTAAAGGCCATTGTAGGGTTATTAATTGGCCTAATTTCAATACTGTTGTGTCTCAGGGAATAGGTAGGCCCAAGGAGAGGGAGAAAGATGGGGGAACAGCTGGCCATTGGAGCAGTCAGAATACACATAACATTTATTGATTGAGTTTACCATCTTATTGGATGCAGTTTGTGGTACCTCAAAACAATTACAACACTAATATAAAATATCATTGATCACAGATCACCATAACAGATATATAATAATGAAAAAGTTTAAAGTACTGTGAGAATTACCAAAACGTGACACAGAGACATGAAGTGAACACTTGCTTTTAGAAAAATAGCACTAATTGATTTGCTTGATGTAGGGTTGCCACAAACCTTCAATTTGTAAAAAATGCAGTATCTGTGAAGCACAATAAAGTGAATTCCAATAAAATGAGGTATATCTAAATTAATGTGGAATAAATTAAATGAAAAAACATGACTCTAGTTATTTTATCCTCATCTTCTAGCTTAGTAGTTGGAATTTAATAATTGTGATTGAAAAATAAATATATGAATGAATAAGGAGATGAATAAAAGAATGAAAAAATAATGGAAAATTATTACCCAACATATGAATCTTGGATGTTTCCCATGTAACATTTTTTTTTATTAGTTCAAATTCTCTACAAGTAAAGTGTAAGGTATAAATTACAACTTGGAATCACTGTATGTTATGAATACAAATCTGAGGCATACACTAATACTTTTACAAATAGTTCACACTTGTGTTTGAAAAAAATACCATGCTTTCAAAAGATTTTGCAAATAACACACTTTTCACTGCTAGTAGAGAAATAATCTCTTCCTTATTTTTCTTTTCTTATTTTCCTTTGTTATTAAGGCCTTTAGGAAAGAAAAGTGAGCGATAGAAGCACATGATGCAAGTTCCACTGGAACACTGTAGTAAATATGAGCTCCTGATTTATTTTGATCTTTTCACAGGATTGGAAAATTGGCAATATGCACAGAGTTGCCATGGAAATAGAACTTTCCTGGATTATTCTACAGTAATTCATAATGAATCTCCACAGTAAACTGATGATGTAAACACTACTATCAACTTTTCCAAAATGAGTAAACTGAGAATCAAGATATGTGATTGATGCTTATGTGGCAAATTTCCAGGCCTGGATGGAGCACAAAGCACCTGGCTTCCATACTTTCTGAGACCACATGTTGGTGGTTACCATTCCAAACCACAAAAACAAGAAGCAATGCAAAATTCCACCAGTAGAACAGGCTTTTAGAGAACTCTCTTCTCTCTGGCCATGTCTGGGCTGATTTCAGTCTGATTCTTTCCTGTGCTGCAATGTATGTGACCAGATTCTCTCAAACATTGGCATTCAGTCACTTTTAAACTCAGTCATAATACTAGTGCCATGAAATTGTTCAGACTGTGAACCTACTGGGCAGGTCCTATCTTCTCTATAGTATCTATCACATTTGTGACATTTGATCAATACAAAATATTAACAAAATTATCACAACTCTTAGAAAGGAAAGATGCACTCTTGTTATCGTTTTCTGGAGGAACTTCATATCTTACAAAATATCAAACTAGTTAATTTTCATGATGACCTTATAAAAGAGATTGATGCAATTTTCCTCAATGAAAGAATAAAGAAACCAAAGTTACTATGCCAGAATTACAGAATTTTAGAACTGAAAGAAACTAAAAATTAGCAGTCCCCACCTCCTCATTAATATAGGGTATCATTCTCATTCCTATTATGTGCCAGGCATTGCACTAGGAACTAAGGATAAACAAAAAATACACAAAAATTGGGGCTTAGTGAGGTTACATGACTTATCTAAGACTATGGAGGCAGAAGTGGTACCCTCTAGCCTAATAAGAAGAGAAAAGTTTGTAGGTTCCTGCTGTCTAAAACCTACTGTAACCCACCTAACCTGCTATGTGCTCTCACCAATACCTCTAGTCAGATATCCAAAACTAATCATTCTTAAAATACAGTTCTAAGACTTTTATTCTCAGTTCATATATAAATATGCAATGAGTAAGGAAAGGTATCAAATATCTTCCTTTGAGACAGCAAGATATAGCGGAAAAAATGCAAACTCAAGATCAAGATGGACCTATTTGTCAGCCTAGGGAAACTCATTTAATCTCCATGATACTTGGTTTCTTGGTCTCTTTAAGTATACAATAGAAATAATAATATCTACATTACAGAGGTGTTGTGAAGTTAAAAATAATGTATGAAAAGCACTTTGCATTTGAGTCCAATAAATGATAACTATTATTCTTATTATTTCTTTAGCTATCACACTCTAGTTTTAGAAGGGAATTGTTCTATTACTTGGAATTCAAACTTTCTTTCCATTATTCCCTTGGTCTGAGACAAGGAAATGCTCCAGCCAGTCTTTATACTAATCTTTCTAAAGGATTTTGCTGTCAAGCTCAGTGGAAATGCCTCTAGCTAGCTAACTGTCTCATTCTCTAATTGCCTGGCCCTAAATCTACACATTATAATCCAAATATGTAACATTACATCTACAATCACTTCCTTTCCCTATCCCCATAGTCTGGCTTTTCCCATTAATCTCTCAGATTTGATTTTTAAAAAGATACATCAGGAAGTGACTAAGCATTATATAGGCAAGACACATAGTGGAAAGAGTACAGACTTCAGAGACTTATTGGGTTCCAATCACAGCTCCTCTACTGTGAGCTTCCAACCCAGAGAGGTGAATTTAGGCAAGTGCCTTGGTCTCCTGAGTCTCAGTTTTCTCTTCTGTAAAATGGAGATGATTGTGTTGTGAGGGTTTATGAGACTATATACATGCAAAGTATCTGACACAAAGGAAACTCTCAGGAAATAGAAACTATTATTATTTTTAAGGGTGTTTTACCTATTCCCGCTAAGGTAAAATTGTTGGATCTTTTACTTTAACCAGCTCAAGCTATATTGTAGAATAAATCAGCTGCAGGACCTTATTTTTTAAGAAGAGAAAACCTCAATAACTTTCCTTCACCCTACAGGTCAAAAAGCACCCTAACTAGCATTACTAACTTCACAGGGCTTCAACTGCAAGCAACATTTTCGAGAAATCCATATCTCAAGTGCCTACTTTCAGATTTTAACTAAAGCACATTGGCTAAAGGCTTGTGGACACCTCACTTTCAGAAGCACAGGCCAGATTTCAGTATGATAAATGTAACTTTTTTTTCCATTATCCCTTTTGACTAAGACCATGAAAGAACTCCAATAATTACAGATATGATATTATTAATAGTTCTATTAGTCACCTCCACTCTGCTCTATCACTTTAAACTGATTGATTGAAGATTCTCCAGAAAATCCTCAGCGAATCACCTGGATTCACCATCTTATACCATTATAATTACAATTGCTAACTTATTTTATTTTTCCATTTTTTAGTTTTTAGGAAGTGAAATTCATAGCCTTGCACTGGAACTATAAGCTTTGGCCTTATATTATTAAGAAATAATTATTTCTTAGCATAAAATTAGATTTACAAAGAGAAAATTTATCAGGATATGGAAGTCTTGAGTAGGACAGAATTTCAGGGTTGATCCCAGCTTCAGGAGGCATTTGACTTTCTCTTTCCTTAAAAAAAAAAAAAAAAAAAAGGCCAGAAGGACTTTTTGATCTATATAAATATAAATGAAAGATTCTTGCTGTTGCCAGTCCAAAAGACAAATTCTTCCTTGGGAAGAACTCTCCACTCACTTAAGCAAACTCTTTCTGCTAGCAAATAAACTACCAAAAGCACTCCTCCCCCCTTTCTGGGTAATTAATTTCAAAACCTGACCAAATATGAGGAAAGAAGTGCTTTGATATATAACAACTGTCTTGTGAAAAGAAGTAAACAGAAGATTATGTCAGGATGCCCCACTTTCTAATTAGAATTACTCACAGAAGATATTATGTTTTCTTGCCTGGATGAAGGCCACTTTAGATCAAAATAGTTGAAGTAAGCCTGGTTAGATAGTTAAATTTCTGCTGAAAGTTTTTTGCTGAAACATGGTGATGAGGTTAAAACTTTAAGATCTGGAAAGGTTATTTTGGAGATCAACCACCCTGGGTAATGTGGTATCTAGAGACCTAAGAAGGTTAATCCAAATTATCCGGGAGATTACCCCTGAGACAACAAATGGTTCCATAAACATCACTGTTGCTGTCCCAAGCAGAGAAATGATATGCTTCACTTTTGTTAGCATTTTCAAGGAGACTAAACCTGAAAATGTCAGTGAAAAGAAGACTTGGGTTTATAGGCAAAGCTGTCACTGGACTGCTGAATTATGAGGCTAGACTTTCAGTAGCCACCACGTTATAGGTCAGACGCTTCTAGGTCAACTTTCACTTTTTTCAGAAAACCCATGATGAAATTTCAAAGGCTTTTATGTCAAGTTTTATTAACCTAGGTTAGTTTAAAAGAAAAAGTTAGGCAGGGCAAAATGTGAAATTTCATTATCTTTCTCCATTGTTTTGTGCTTTTTATACTGCAATGCATGTAGGATCATACATGGATAATCAATTATTCTAGGCACATGGTAGAAAAGACAGGGTGAAAAGGCTAACAGGATTCTTAAAACACTTAGGACATTTGCCTCACAATATTCAAGAATAATGAGCTCAACTTTTTCCCTTTCTCTTTTTAATTTTAACCAAGCTATTTAAAACTAAGTTGAAATTGTTTAAAATTTTTTCAGAATTATCATGTATGTTATAAGATTATAGGGGAGAAAAAGTACAAATTTAGAGATTATAAACTAAAATTCTTTATTACCTGGCACATAGTTGATGCTCAATAAATGTTTATTGGCAAATTCTGTTCAATTTCTGCTTTAAAAACAAAGCCAAAGTATAAGTCTATAAAGTCCAAAATTATGGTCGTCGTCTATATTTCATCCTAAACAAAGATTAAAACAATCCATTTGTTTCTTTCCTGCTCCACTGCTATCATGACAGACATGCTTCTATCATCTTTTGTCAAGACTACTGCAATAGTCTCCTAACTTACCTCTCCAAATTCTTCCTGGCCCTTGTAAAATCAATTTACACTGAAAGTGATATTTTTCAGTATGTATATCTGACTGCATCACTTTCCCTTGCTTGAAACATTTCAAGAGTTTTGTATTTAGAGTCTATCACAGAAGCACAAAGAAGGTCATGTGGCCTAAGCCTCGTATTCATGAAAGGCCACAAATTTAAAGTTTGACCTGCCTCCAAAGGAGGACATGCATACAGTCATAGAGACACAGTGACAGGATTGAGAGAAGATACAACTTTAAACTGGTGTGCCCTTACCAGTCCATGTACAATACACTTTAAACTGATTTTTTTTAATTCTGTAATTATCTTGTGACTAGCATACCTATGAATTATATTTTTATGTATCAAGACTATTAATATTACAGCATTAATTATTAGCTCTTTTATTGCATTTCTTCTTTTTATTTTTTTTTTTTCTCTTCATATAGAAGCTAAGGGCTTCTTTCAACATCTGAGAGGTCTTTTTCCAGCAAACTTGGGATAACACAAGTGCTTCACATGGGCCACAAGACCCTGATTGCTCTGGCTCCCACGTAATTCAACAGCCTCATCTTTTTACTCCTCCTTGCTTCTGAACTCTGGCAACTCTTCAAACAATCCATGCTTTCTACTCTTCAAACAGTCCATGCTCTTTCCTACCACAGGACCTTTGCATACACTATGCATCTGTCTAGAATATTCTCTTTCCTTCACATCCTGACTCTAGTGAAAGACAAGCAGTGTTATCTACTGCTTCTCCTTCACATCTCAGCTCAAATGCAACTGCCTCCTGGGAAGCCATCCTTGGCCTCTCTGAGTAGGTAGATTTCTTCTCCTATTATACTCTCTCTAAGTATTTTGCTCTTACTCCAATCATAATTATTTTTATATTTATATGATTCTTAGATTAATATCTATCTCCCCACTGGATGTAAGTAATAAAAGTAAAAATCTCTTTTTATAGGCAAGGGGTGGGGCAATGCATTTGTAAACCCCTATTTATTCTTTATCTGGCACAGTTGGTTAGCATTTATAAGTGTAATATATGTTTAATGAATTAATGTTCTTTGTATTATACCATGCTGTCTCTAAAAAAAATCTGGACAGATGTTAAGTATGATCTATGTTTTAAATAATAATTATATTCAAACCTAATCTATACTCGTCCAAAATTTATCTAAAACAAACACCAAAAAAGCTTTTCCAAAAGATAAGTATTATACCAAAATAATGAGACACCCATTCAAAAAGACATCTTTTTTGCTACTGAGTTCAAGTCTACAATGCAAAACTCCAACCTTAGGTGCTCTAATCAGCTAAGGGAAAAAAACACCAACAACTTAAGAGAGACTATGTGCAGTTTTATGCCACAAACAAAATGGACTGAGCCAAAACATTCAGGTGACTTGCTTCTCCACGGTTCTTTTAGCATCTGAGTCACATGGGACTAAAGGGGAGGCATCCATCACTGCTTCCCAGCCATTCAGACATCCTCCGATAAATCACAGCAGTGATGTGCTTTGGTTCCACTCCATCTAACTTGTTCATATGGACAAGGCTAAAGGAAAAAGGTCTCTTCCACACTGCAATCGACATATTGTATCAGTAGAATGGATAAGTTAAAAAGCATAACTGCATGTATGTGTGTATATATACCCATATACATATATAAACTTAGATATATATGCACATACACACACACTCTAAAAATTCAACCACTTACATATAAAGGAAAAGAACATCTAAGCCATAGCAAATAAGAATAATTTGGTGGTGACAGGAATACCTCCTATGTTCATGGAAAGGCCATTACAGACCAGTAGTTGAATAACTAATATGTATGCAGTGCTTACTAAGTGCCAGGCACCAGTCTAAGTACTTTCAGATATATTAACTTACATAATTCTTGCAACAGCTTTTTGAAATAAGTATTTTATTATCATCTCCATCTTACAGATGAGGAATCTGATGTACAGAGAGCTTAAGTAACTTTCCCAAGGTCACACAAATGCTGAGTAGAAGAAACTCAGAATTCAAGCAGTTTGGCTCCAGATTCCATGCTCTTAAAAATAGTATATTGACTCTCAATAGCTGTCTATCTTGAGTTCCACAATCCCAAATTCATCATGTCACTCTAAAACATCCAAAAATTTAGTTTGTTTTACAAATGCTACTAAAAGACAAGTGTTTGAAGCTGTGCATACCAATTTTTCTCAGCATTAGAGCAAATATTTAAGATGCAGAAGAAGGCCATTCAAGGTGAGAGAAGAAAGTCAAAGTAAAGAAGGTCAGAATCAACCCCTCTAATTTGAAATAATAATAATAATAGCTAACATTTTTTTTATTTCAGCATATTATGGGGGTACAAATATTATGGTTATGTATATTGCCCATGCCCCCCTCCCCCCTCGAGGCAGAATAGCTAACATTTTTAAATGCTGTGCTAAGTACTTTATCAAATTTTCTCATTTAAATCACACAATAGCTCTATGAGGTAACAATACTTAGCTCCATTTTACACTTGAAGAAACCTGAAGCTCAGAGTAATACAGCAAATTGAACAGGTCTTGGCTGTGTGATCTGTTCAAGTTGCTCTATTACTCTGAGCTTCAGGTTTCTTCTAGCCCACTGCCCTAGTCTGGAAAGTTTAAATCCCCAGACTGAGAGATGCCTTACCTCCAGAACTTGGATGAGACATTTATGAACAAGCAGGGGGAAAAGAGTGAAAACAGAGCAGTTTGAATGTGGGGCAGGGTGGCTAGGTTAAGTAACTAATTGCCAAGAGAATGCCTATGCAGGAGGATGAGGAAAAGGATAAAAAGGAGAACTACAAAACACTGAGGAAGGAAATCACAGAGGACACAAACAAATGGAAAAACATGTCATGTTTATGGATTGGCAGAATCAAAATAGTTAAAATGTCTATACTACCCGAAGTGATTTACAGATTCAATGCGATCCCCATCAAAATACAAATGTCATACTTCACAGATCTAAAAAATAATTCCACACTTCATTTGGAACCAGAAAAGAGCCCAAATAGCCAAGGCAATCTTAAGCAAAAAGAAAAAATCTGGAGGAATCACATTGCTACACTTCAAACTGTACTACAAGGCTATCATAATCCAAACAGCATGGTATTGGTACAAAAAGAGAGATGCAGACTAATGGAACAAAAAAATAGAGAACCCAGATATAAAACCACCTATCTATAGCCAACTGACCTTTGACAAAGCAGACAACAATATACACTGAGGAAAAGAAATCCTATTCAATAAATGGTGCTGGGAAAATTGGACAGCCACATGCAAAAGAAAGAAACAGGACCCCTATCTCTCATCATTCACAAAGATTAATTCAAGATGGATAAAAGACTTAAATGTAAGACATGAAACCATAAGAATTTCAGAAAAATGCAGTGCTCAGGATCTTTAGTAATATTTCTTCTTTTGAGAAAAGAAACTGTTCTGTGGGTGAGTAACCTCATTAACATGAACCTACATATAAAATCTGTCCTTGAGTCCCATCCTCTGGACTAAGATTGTAGGAGAACAAAGGCAAAGAACACTGACCATTGTCCCCTCCAAACACAAGGCCAATCATTCATATCCAACCTCAGACCCATCCCTTCCCCTCGCCTGGTTCTGCTCTGCATTTCCCAGGATGGATGTCATTATGTTAAGTGAAATAAGCCAGGCAGAGAAAGACAAATATAGGTTTTAACACTTACATAGTTGCCAAAAATGTTGATCTCATGGAGGTAGAGTGTAGAGATCTTTCACCTGCTTTGTTAAGTATATTCCTAGGTATTTTATTTTCTTTCTAGCTACTGTGAATGATACTAAGTCTTTGATTTGACTCTCAGCTTGACTGTTACTGGTATATAGCAATGATATTGATTTGTGTATATTGATTTTGTATCCTGAGACTTTGCTGAATTTATGTATCAATTCCAGGAATCTCTCAGTGGAGTCTTTGGGGTTTTCTAGGTATTAAAAAAAAAAAATGATCACTCTTCACTGTTATCAGTGAAGAATGATAGTTTGACCTCCTCTTTCCCTATTTGGATACTCTTTATTTCTTTCTCTTGCCTGATTGCTCTGGCTAGGA
>CAUYPO010146076.1:0-16089 GCA_963574435.1 Cheirogaleus major
TGTTCGTCTGGAGGCAAGTCTGTAGACACGTGCCACAGGGCTCTGACCGAGACCATGTCCAGGTCAACATGTTTATGCACAACTTGAATGAAGGCCATGAAGGCATGTGATCTGATAAACACAACTGGGAGAGTAACCCCCAAAACGATGACAGGCTACAACAATGGGTTGAACAACACAGATGGAATTGAACAGGATTGAATATAGAGTCCAACAATCAGGTGGTTCAGATGTCCCAGAACTGGGGTTCTGGGGGGAAGGACGGGGTGGTGGTAGCTGACTGTAGATGAGTCACGGCTTGGATGCCATGGATGGGATCCGTGGATGGGATCCGTGGATGGGATCCGTGGATGGGAGCCGTGGATGGGAGCCGTGGATGGGATCCGTGGATGGGATCCGTGGATGGGATCCGTGGATGGGATCCGTGGATGGGAGCCGTGGATGGGAGCCGTGGATGGGAGCCGTGGATGGGACAAAATCTATCACGACCCTGGTCCTCCTCAGGATGGAGGAATGAAGCAGCCTCCAGCCCTCTGTGGCCACAGTGGGCGTCGGGGAGGAGGACAGAAAGGTGGGCAGGGGCCACCAGCTAGCTGACCAGTGGTGGACAGTCAGCTGCTCGGGGAGATGGCTTCCCCCCAGATCAAAGGACAAGGGGAAGGACGTTTCCAGGAAGCAGATTCCAACTCAGTACGATGAAGGGAAGGAAAAACACCGTGTGCCAAGAGCCCCGAGTGCCAGACACGCTCGGAGCACCATCTCACCCAGCGCCCCACGGGGCTGAGCCCTGGGGGAGTCCCCGCCTCGCCGTGCAGCACAGATGCTGAACAGTCGCTCTGCTGTCCCCGCAGGAGCAAGGTGCCGGTGGCAGGGAGCCGGTGCTGGGGGAGCTGGACTGGACAGCCCCGGGGTCCCCTTGGAAGCACCTGCCCCAAGTCTGTGTTTGCACAGAGGAAACGAGAAGTGGCCCAGCAGAGCAGCGACCCCTTGTCCCACTTGTGCCTGACGCTGGGGTGGACCCTGCAGGGCTGGCAGGAAGGTGTGCTGCACTGGAGACAGCCCGATGACAGCCCAGGGGAGCAGAGAGGGGACTGGGGAGAGAGGAAGAGGGGCGGGAACACAGCGGAGGGACAGTTGGGAACAGATCAGAAAAGGGGGCGGGAGAGAGACCACGCAGGGAGCTGTGGGGGTAAGAGTCAGGGGCAGCGGACTCTGCTGGCAGAGGGCAGGGTTTGCTGCAGAGGGCTGGAGCTGTGCCCAGAGCCACCCTCAACAGGTTTGGAGCCATTGGACACTCAGTCCACCTGCAAGTTACGCCCTTAATGTGTCGGGGGCTGCAAACTGCTCAGAAGCTTTGGAACACAAGGAAGCCCCCTCTTGCCGCCCTGCTGGGCTCACCATCGAGCACGAGAACATCTACCAGCAATGAGGGAGAACATGCAGCGTGGCCAGCACCGGGAGGGATAGGGCGGGGCAGATTTTGGAGTCATGAAGGCCTGAGTTCAAATGCAACTCTACCACTTGATACTGTGTGACCTCAGGCAAGTTCCTTAACCTCTCTGAGCCTCAGTTTCCCTCTCTATCATAAGGATTAATCATAAGGACTTTTCCAGGAGGCAGATTCCAACTCAGTACGATGAAGGGAAGGAAAAACACCGTGTGCCGAGAGCCCCGAGTGCCAGACACGCCACACTCAGAGCACCATCTCACCCAGCCCCCCATGGGGCTGAGCCCTGGGAGGTCAGGACATCTTGGAGGAAGGACAGAGTTCCTTCCCTGAAGCAGCATTCATTCCCTCGCTACTCTAACGCTTAAGGCAAGTGAGCAAATGCCCCGGAGCTTGAGCCTAAATAGGCTGGCAGCGGCCAGGGCCCCAGGGAACTGGGCACTCGGGCCATCTGCAGACTGCTGAGTGCTAACAGGGCCCCTGGTGAGGCACAAGGCTGGGGGCAGCCCGCAGGGTCGGAGACCTTGGCAGTGGCGGCTGGCCTTGCAGACAGCGGGGATCTCGAGCGCCCAGCTCTCCTGGAAAACCCTTCAGGCTGCAGCAGCGCTGGCAGAGGGCAGATTCCGCCAGCCCCCGCACCACCGAGCGCGCCAGAGCTGCGGGGTGTGCACCCTCCTCTCTTAGGGGCCATCTCTGGCCTGGGGCCTCAGCTGCTATCCCAGCCTCCAGGATAGGGGGGGGCCTAGCCACCCCATGAGTCACTGTGCCCACTTCCTGCCACATGGAACCCGTGGCTGAGTCACCGACCCCCCAAAGGGAAAGACTGGCCACAAGGCCGGAAAGCCGGAGCCCGATGGTGGCAGGAGGGGGGCTGGCACTACGGTGTCCCTGTTCCCTTCTCCCAGCGCTGAAGTCCCTCCTGCAGAGCCCGGAGTCCCAGCAGCACCCACCGCTGCCGGCCGGACTGGCTCTTTGCTGGTCTCCCCCGGCAATAGCGGTTGTATCATATCCTTAGAAACAAAATAAAAAGACCCAACTTTTTCTTTCGAAATAATTTCGGGCTTACAAAAAAGTTGCAAAAATACTACAAAGAATGCCTGTGTACCCTTCACCCAGATTCCCCGAATGTGAACAATTTACCGCATTTGTGTTATTTTCTTCCCCCTCCCCATTTTTCCCTTAGGCATTTGCGTGTAAGTCGCAGACACGATGCTTCTTCACCCCGAAATACTCCAGTGTGAGTTTCCTAAAAACGAGGGCATTTTCTTACAGGATCACAGTACGACGATCAACCTCAGGAAAGGCACATGGTGTCGGACCCTTCACGTGCCACCTGTGATGCTCCTGGCCTTGCCTGTCTCTGGCACCACCCAGCATCGGCGAGGGCTGGGGTGTTAGTGCCTCGCAGGGCGAACCTTTGGCTAACAGGAGATGGGAGCAGTGGGTCAGTGCCCCTTCCTCCCGCCATCTGTCCTCAGTCCGTCTCTTGGAAGACATCTCAGGAGACAGCGATCAGTCACATCAGATACTCAGGGGCAGGACTGTCACACCGGGCCCCACACTCAGAAGGGGGCCCTGTGCTTGAGGTTTTATGCGCTGAAGTCACCGTCAATTTCTTAATAATTTTATCTTTCAATTTGTGATTTGTAAACCAAGTCAGACGGGACAACAAGGCACGTGCCCTGGGCTTGGGGCATAGGCTCCCATGAGGTCCAACCTCCTGCCTTCTGGGGACCAGTTCTCGGGCACCGGCTTCCCGGCCACCATGGAGCGAACCTGCCACCCTCTCTGGGTGGTGCGGGCCTGGGCGCAGGTGGAGGGAGGTTACACCCCGTGCATCTTTGGGGACCTACAGGATGCATCTCACAAGCACCAGGGAGGCCGCTGTTATCCCCACGTGCAGAAGGGGTGCTGGACCAGGAACAGCCTAGCGTTTCTGCTTCAGAGGGAAGTTCACTCCTTGCCCCACAGCTTTGCCCGCCTCATGCTGCCCTGGCTTCTGTCCTTGCACGCTGCTCGGAGACCGCAAACTCCCAGGTGTCCGGCTCCCACGCCACACGGCCTCCTGCCTGCCTGAGCCGGCCGGCTAATCACCACAGTCACACCGTCTTTGTTTCTGCAGCCACTCACCCTGCAAACCCCAAGCATGTTCCAGACGTCACCTCCAGTGGGTACTGTTTTTCTGCCACCCATTTCGCAGATGATATAACCAAGTCTCAGAGAGACTGACCTGCCCTAGTGGAGCTGGATTCGAATCCAGTTCTTTCTGCTCCAAAGCCAAAACTCTAATTTGGACATTAACTTGGTTGTTCATAAAGTCTCTTCTGTGACCATCTGGACGTAGGGGGTAATTGACCTGTTTCTTTGAACCACACAGGGACTGTGGACACACGGAAGGGTGCTGGATGTGGACTTGGGAGTTGGGTGCAGCGAGGGCCTGGGAGTGACGCTGGCACCCTGGCCAGGTGGGCCTAGGGCGGGCTCTCGCCACGGCCCAGCTGGGCCTGGGCGTTCTTTCTGTGGCCCAGTGCCACCAGCAGGGAGAGCAGGCCTGAGTCATCCAGAAAGGGAGTCAGTCGGGAGTCCCTGTCCCTGACTCCTCATCGTGCATTCCAGTCCCTGGCTCCCGGCAAAACTCCACTAACTTCTTAGCTCGCCCCACCCTCTTCCCTGAAATAAATCAAAGAAGTTTTAAGCTGGGAAGGAGGTCACCTAATCCACCTCTTTGGTTAGCAAGTGGAGGGCCTGGGGTTCCGACAGGGTCCCCACAGATTAGAAAATGCCTGGGCTTGCCTCTTGGGAGGAATTTTGTCTCTGCTGCCAAGTTCCTGTAAGCCCTGGGCCAATTAAGCTCTCTGAGTTGGAACTTTCTCCTCAATGGGGCTGTTCATAGTAGTATTTTGCCCAAAGACTCACCGGGAGCGTGAAATACAAGAGCATTCTGGTGAGAGCGCCCCACGAGGCCTCCTAACTCTGTGTGGGCCGTCTCATGGCCTGCTGGACACGTCTGTGAGGGAGGCACTGTTAGAATCCCCACTTCTAGAGGGGAAGCAGAAGCTCAGAGAGGTTAAGTCACCTATCTAAGGCAACCCAGCAAGCAAAGCAGAGCAGAGGTCTACCAGATGACTGAGCAGAGCGGTTGCCTTCCCCACTGGGTGCCGGCCCCGGAGGAGTGGCCAGCGCTGGCCTGGCCATGTGCCGGGGGCTCCGGAGTCCAGCCATCCAGCACTGGGAGCCCAGAGGAGCAGAGAGGAGCAAGGAAACCGACCCCCTCCAGATAAACAAAGCACTTCCTCCCCAAAGCCCGGGCCCAGAAGGAGGAGGTGCCTCCAGCACAACTGTTTATAGAGACAGATGTTTGGGACGGAAAAAGAGAGGCAGCCCTCCTCCATCCCCATAGAGACAGAGGAAGTTTGCAACTTGGGCAGCGGCAACTGGAATTGAAAAAGGAGAAGGGGAAGAAGGGAGGGAGCCAGGTCTGACCCACTGAAAACAGCTTGACATTTTCAGACGCTGGTGCCTAACAAAGGGGCGTTGCCACGGCAACCGGGCCTGTGGGCACTGAGCTGCCAATCCCAGCGGGACCAGGGGCCAGAGCCAGGGAGGTGGCTCGGAGATAAGTGAGTGTACGTGGGAGGGCAGCAAATAGCCGCCAAGAGCAAAGAAATAAGCAAATGTCACGCAGGGCCCCCTCCTCCCAGCCCCTGCCCTCCCCCATTCCCCCTTTCTCCTTTCTCCTTTCCCTCTATCCTGCCATCCATCCTCCCTCCTTCCCTCTTCCCCTCCTTCCTTCCTCCTTCCCTCCGTCTTCCTTGCTTCTCAATGTTCCATGGCCACCTCTGCCCCCAGCCCGGGAAATGTGTCCCCATCCTCCTGGTGACAGTTGGCAGAAGGGAGGAGAGAAGAGGCTCTAGGGCCTCTCCTAGGAACCACATCTGTCCTTGGGATGCCCCTGCTCACTCCCCCAGCACAGCCTGGGGGCGGGGGCTCCCTGCAGTGGGCGTTGCTCCCTCCAGCCCCTGGATGAGACCTGATGGGCGCTGATGTTGGTGACATGGTCGTCCCATCACCCCGGGGCTGGGAACCCCGATGTCCACTGTGGCTACCCCCACACTGACCTGCTACCTCCCCCCCAGCCTTCTCCTCCTCCAGCTCCGCCAGATGAGCCTGGTGTCTCCTGGCCGCCTCCCTCCAGGGCAGGCAGAACGGGGGAACTTCCGATGACCTCCAGCCGAGGTGACAGGAATCCCTGGAGCCAGCGTGTCCTGTGGGAAAGAGCCCGAGGAGCGCTGGGCTGAGTGACCACGCTGGTCCTGGGGTCACCGCCTCCAGTCCCGAGGAGAGGTCCAACCCCCACCCAGCCTCCGAAACCTCCCAGGATGCGGTGATGGGAGGGCAGGCCACAGAGGGACCACAAGTGGATCCAGGACCCCCCGATTCCCAGGCTGACGCTGGGAGTAGGGAGGTGTCAGGGCAAGTGTCCTCCTCTGAATATGGGGACAGGACACTTGGCAAAGGACGACGGGGCTGGCGGCTGGGTGCTGCAGGGCTGAGGGAGGAGCGAGCTGTCCACAGCTGGAGGTGGGGGGCCCAGAAGGCAGGCTGGGGGGCGGGCTGCCGAGTACAGACTCAGGGTCCAGATGCACGAGCTCTCGCTGGGGGCTGGGGGTGCTGGGAAAGCGGGATGCAGAAGCCCTAGAGATGACTCACCAAGAACACCACTCCGCAGAGGGGCAGGGGACTTTGAGCGGACGGAGGCCAACAAGAGCGTCCATCAGCTCCCAAGCAAGCCTAAGACCACGGACAGAAGGCGGGCTGGGCCCCCCGACCCATGGAGCAGCCTGGCCACAGCACCCCAACACAGGCCTAGCTGCACTCTCCCCCACCCCGAGGGAGGCCCCCCGCTACCCACCTGCCCAGCAAACAGCACCAGTCAATTCCTACCTCTGCCCCCGCTGGCTGGGTGACCTCGGGCAGGTTATTAAACCTCTCTGGGCTGCAGCTACCTGGTCTATAAAATGGGGACAATAGCTATGCTTTACTCAGGTGTTGCGAAGGTCAAAAGAGACGATGTGTAGAAGCGTAGCCTACTATGATTGAGCACCTACTGGGTGCCAGGCCCTGTGCTGAGCCGCTGGCCCTGTCTGTTAGGAAAAAGGTAGCCCAGGGCACGTGGGCGTGTCCCACAGGACGTGCTCACCTGGTTGGAGGCTTCACTGCACCAGTGTAGGAGGTCACCAGGGGGGCAGCCTAGCTCAGCCACCAGCAAACTACCGCCCAAGGCCAAATCCAGCCGCTGACTGGTTTTGTTGCGCCTACAAACAAGGAATGACTTTTACATTTTTAAATGACTGAAAAACAAATCGAAAGAAAAACAATATTTAACAAGTGAAAATTATATGAAATTCAAGTGTCAGTGTGCATAAATAGCGTTATCAGAGCACAGCCACATGGCTGCTTCCTCACCAAGCAGAGACTGAAATGTCTGTTACCTGGCCCTTTTCAGAAAAAGTTTGCTGCCTTCTGGCCTGGGGGAAGCACAGACAAAGGCCCTGGGAAGAGAGAGAGTGTGGAAGTTTCCGGGGAGCAGAGAGCTGGTGGCGGTGTGTTGGGAGTGAGGGGGTGGGGTGGGGAGGTGGGGAGGCTGCAGGGGCCAACATGTCCTGACGTCAGGGAGGCCCTCCTCATCCCCACCCAGGAGAGGGCGGGTTCTGTCCACTTGCCACCAGCCAGGTGCCACTTTGCACCTTGCACAAGCCCCGCCCCCAACTCCTGCAAAGGCAGAGGAGAGGAGGGGACAGGGAGGAGCAGAGCCCTCCCCACCTGCTCAGAGACAGGAGCAGCAGGCAAGGCAGGGAGGCTTGGAAAGCAGGACATTCCCAACCCTGTCCAGGGACACTGGGGGACTCTCCCCTTTCCTCTGAGGGGCCTGACCACCCTTCCCTTCCCCCAAGGAGCCAAGACAGGCTTGGAAGCTCAGGGCTAGTGGCTTGGGGAGGGGAGGACGAGAAGGTTACCAGGGACTGCTGTCCTGGCTCTAAAGTCCCCCACCCCCAAGGCCCATGGGGTCCTCGCTCCACCTCTGTTCCGTGCTGCTGACATAGCAGATGCAGGGCAGTCCCCAGGGGAGCCTGAAGCAGGCCCACATCTGGCCAAGGGGTGCTGAGGTCACAGCTGGGACCCACATGGCTTTCTGAGAGAGGGCGGAGCTGCTGTCAAGTAGGACAAGGAGCCAGAGAGCTCCTCAGGGTCCTGTGGAGGCTGGGCCACAGCAGGTTCTCAGGGGACACCTGGGTACTTACAGGGGGACCCATGCCCTCTAGCTGGGGGACTTCGGTGTCCACAGCCGTCCCAGCATGCTTCAGGGGGATAATGCATACAGGCCCATTCCGGAGGGAGCTGGGAGGCTTCTCCATGGGGTGGTGGCAGGCTGAGGTCCGTCTCCAGACAGGAGCAGAGAGGTGGACTCTGCTGGATGGGTTTTCCTCCCCAGCCCCGCCCGATCTGCAAACCCAGGGGTGGGGCTGGCTGGCGCATTCTTCTCTGAGGTCCTTTCCACAGTCAGGGCCCCCAGGGTCACCCCTGGGGTATCTGGGACCAGTTATAGGGGCTCTAGGTCCTCTGGCATCTCCAGACTCCCCAGAGGTGGGAGCAGTTTGCAAGCGGGTGTGGGGTGTTGGTGGGAGCGTGGAGGAGAAAGAGCGAGCGAGGAGGGCTCTGTGCTCTCTACCTCAAAGGCCTGTAAGGCAGGCTGTTTGCACACTTGTTGGCTGTCCCTTCTCCTAGGTGTCCCTGTCCAGAGGACAGACAGACATGGAGGGCACCTGAGCGGATGCTGGAGGCCAGCTGGGCTTGCTCAGGTGTAGATCAGTGAATCAGGCGCAGGTCTCGGCCAGTGCGCGACCTGGCCTTCCGCAGCGGGGCGCAAGGAACACACTCCTCCAGCTAGTCCGGCTGGTGGGCTCGGCTCACTGGAGCCCCTGCCAGCCATGACTGCAGAGGCGCCCCTGCCTCCCTCTCTTCCTCTTCCCCACAGCTGCAGGGTGTGGGCCCTGAACCCCAGGCCCCATGCTCCCCTCCCCTCCCTGGCCTGGGCTGCAGGGCCTCCCCAGGTGCGGGTGACGGCGTGGGAGGCCTCCCTCCACAGGGTCCAGGCTCCTCCTCTAGCAGCCAAGCTAACTTGGCTCCTACCCCCACCTCCCGCCATCCTGGGTCTAGAATCCAGGTTCAAGTCCCAGATGTTGCCTCCCTCTGCATCAACCCTTCCAGCCAAGGTCCCACCCTGCCCTCTCCTTCTCCACCCTCCTCTCCCTTCCCTCTCCTCCCCTCCCCTCCCTCTCTCTCTCTGAACTTCCTAAAGCCCCTCCCCTCCCTGCCTGCAAGTCACCGGACGGGATCCCAAGCCCAGCCCCACCCTGGTTCTCCACCCCGACTCTCCCTGCTCTGAGAACAGGAGAGCTGGCCCTGCACTGCCAAGGCCCCACCTGGTCCCAGCCCACATGTTCCAGCCACGCACTGTGCTCCTATAAACACACACTCACACGCACAGAAGCATGCACACATGTTTAGATGTGCACATACCCTCACGCAATGCACACGCACATGCGCACGCATATGCGGAACCACAGAAACACAGATGCATACACACATGCAGGCACCTGCACGCACATGCACACTCGCACACGCGCTCTTGCGCCATCCCGTCAGTTTCACCCCAAGATTATGACTTGGGGCCACCATTAGCTCCCCCCAAAGCCTCTTTCCAGAGCAGCACCCCCACCCAACCCCTCACATCAGTTACACTTTTCTGCTCCCAAGAACTGGTGGATAGCTAAGGCTTCATTTTTTATAGCCTAGCTTTTAAAAAAAGACAAAAAAACCAATCACCTATTACTGTCGGATATTAGTTAATGATTGGTATGGGGGTGGGAGGGGGAGAAATCCCGGCCCACAGGCTCAGTTTCACTGGGAAAGGGACTTTCCTTAGAAGGAACCAAGATGTCTTGTATCAGCTCTTAATGATTTGGGAAGGGAAGCTAAATAGCTCTTTACTGTAATTCGAACAACTAAATTATTCATTGAGAGTGGCAGACAGAGATTGGACGGTGACGGGAGAGACAGGGGACCCCGGCCCAGCCTCATGACCTGGGCATGGGGCCACCTCCCCTGGCTTCTGAGGGGCCAGTGCCAGCTAGACCAGTTAGAGGGGTCTGGGAAGTGAGTGGCCCAGGGGTCCCCAGGGGAGCTGTAGGGTGGATTCTGTGGATTCTGCTGGGAGAGGTAGGTGGGGGAGATGGAAGAAAGAACCAGAAGACCCTGAGTGCCCCAGCCCTCAGGAACCTGTCCTGATGGGAGGGGGTCTCACCAGCTCTGCCCAGGGGGACCTGAGAGGACAGGTTCAGAGGTGCCTGGCTCCCCCATGCCGTCTCCCTCCTGCAGCCTGGAACCCCATCTGCTGACCCACAGGAGGGTTGAGGTGGGAGGGAAGGAACAAGTGGACAAACTGAGCTTGTCCCTCCAATTCAAAACAGCCCGGGCTCCACTCCCCTTAACACCCTGTTCTGGGCGAGGGAGGGGTTGCTGCTTGAGAAATGCTTCTGGAAGCTACCCTGCCACTCCCCTGGACCGAAGGCCCGGCCCAGGTACCCTGACCCAATGGGGGACAGAGACAGAGAGCTGGAATGAAGTCCCCAAGCATTGTTCTTTTAGTTGGGGGCCCAGCTCTGCCAACCCCAGCGGACTGACAGGGTGTGTGGAGGGGCCCAGGCCACTGACTATTGCCCGGCCCCATCCCTTAGGTGTCCCCAACGAGGCTGGGCCCTGGGAGGGGAGACTGAGGCGCTCTGCCTCCCACCTCCTCCCACGCAGGCGCCTGGACTTGGAGCTGCTCCGTGAATCCTCGAGGAGCAAAGGCCCGAGTGCACGGAGGAAAGGGCCGCGTGTGCGCGCGGACGTGAGGATGGAGCGGGAGGCGGCAGCGCGGTAGGAGGGGATCAGGAGAGGACAAGAGGAAAAGTAAGAGGAGACTGGCGGGAGGAGGAGGGCGGAGGGCGCAGCCGGGTGGAAAGCGGAGCCCTGGGGGCAGCACGTGCTGACTCACTCGCCTGCCTTCAATTTTCCCTGTTTCCTGGGGATTCTCATTTTATTTTCGGGAAAGCTGCCTGCTCTGTGACTAATTTGTTCTTAAACAAACCAAACCCAGGCAGCGGGGAGGCTGGGCGGGGCCTGAGTCACTCTCCACCCAGGGCGGGCCACACCTCAGGGAGGCGGCCCCCCGGTGCTGGCCTGGGCCTCCCCTTGCTCCTCAGGGCCCCTCAGCCTCTCTGCCTTGGCCTGGAAGTGACTCCGACGCTCCCCAGGGACACGGCACCCACTCCTGACGGGGCACCCTGGCCTGCAAAGGATCCCAGGCCGCTGTTCCCTGGCTGTCTGTCCCGGCCTCGAACAATGCCTGGCACAGAGTCAATACCCAGTTGATGTTTGTTGACTGACTCTTTGATTCCTCACTCTTCTCTCCCACGAACTCCTCAAACACTTCCTCTCGAACAGCCCCTCAGCTGTGTGACACGCACTTTACTAATGACCACCCTTTACTGGAACCGAAATCCACGCCAGACACCAGGATAAATGGGCTCTTTCTCTGAATCTGCGTGACCATTGCAGGACCCCACCTGGCCCCTTGGGGTGTGTTCCTAACCCCTTTGCCATCGGGGCTCACTCAGGCCTGTCTGTGCCCACCTGGCAGCAGAACCAGGTGGGGGGGTGGCAGCCTGCAGCCCCCAGGCACTGTGCGGGCCGGGAGGCAGATACTGTTCCCTCTACTTCACAGAAGAAGAAACTGAGGCTTAGAGTGGCCTGAGGTCGCTGGGCCAGCAAGTAGTAGATGCAAGATTTGAACCCAGACCTCCAAATGCCCTCCACAAGCCCCCCCTCCCCTCTGCTGTGGGGGACCAGGGCCCTGCAGACAGCTCTGTCTGGGGCCTGGTGGGGCCAGGGCGATGTGACCACAGGAGGTGGGGGTGTCTTCTCCAGCCTGGGGGTCCCGCAGGATGCGGCCACCAAACCCAGGTCTCCAAAGTGGGGCGTTAGCAGGACAGGTCATTGGCACGTGGAAAGAAACACAACCCCTGGGCTTCTTTTTTTTTTTCTCATCCTCTTTAAATTTCAACTTTTATGGATACATAATATATAAGGCCAGTAATAAAGTGCCTATGGTTTATAAATAAATAAATATACATGCTCTGAAACGTTTTCCTGAAACGGAAAGGACTGCCCACACCCCACTCCCAGCGGCTGCGCCCAGGGCTCCCCTGTAGCCAGTGCGCAAGGAGCACTTCTGGGACTGCAGGGAGGCGGCCCTGTCGCGGTGGTGGGAGGCTGCAGGGAGGGGGTTCTCCCTGTGCCAGGGGGCCGGCCCACCCCAGCACCTCCTGCCGTCCCCCGCAGAGCCCACCTGCAGCCTGGGCAGGGTGTGGCTGCGGGGCTGGCCCCCGCCTGGCCCTGGCGCCGCGCCACCTTCCACCGGGTGGCCGCGAGGTTACCGGGAAGGGAGGCGGGTTCGCCCTGCAGCTGCGGACGGCCCGCCCCCGCGGCTTCCCCGGGCTGCCCCGGCTCCCTCCTCTCCCCTCCGCCCCCGGCCCGCGAACGTGGCGCTGGGAGGCCCTGGGCGGCCCACGATGCATGCGATGGGTCCCAGGGGTGGCCCGCGCCCAGGGCGGCCCCGGCTCCAGCCACCGAGCCTGTCCTCGCCCGGGATTACGCTTCCAGTAAGCGCGAGCGAGCGGAGCCGGCCAAGTTCCCGACAGCGAGACGCGGGCGCGCAGGGAGGCTCGGCCGCGCCGCAGCGGCTGCATCTACACTGGCGATCAATGCGTGTCCGGGCCGGCCGCCCCGGGCTCCCCTCCTGCCTAGTGCCCGGGTGGGAGTCCCAGCTCCTGTCCTTGCTGGACAAGTCCCCGGCAGTCAAGGGGCATGACCCCGCGCGGCGTGGGGACCCTGCCTGCAGACCCCCCGGGCAGTCTTGGCTCTCACCAGCAGGCACCAAATCCTAGAATTTGGAAGTCGAACCAGCCAACCCCTCTCCCTTAACTAGAGCTATTCTTTGCCCACACCCCTACCCCAGCTTTTTTTTTTTTTTTTTTTTTTTTTAGAGATGCAAGTGATTAGCGAGTATTCACTCCAGTGAACTCCCAAGAGAAGCCAGAGCAGGGGATTTGCCCCGAGTGCAAAGTCCCCAGGTGGGGGTGGCTGGCAGGGAGAGAGGGGCTTCATCCCACACCCCAGCTTCAGCCCACTGGCTCCAGATGTCCGAGGCCAGTGGGCAGAAAGAGATGCAGGAGGGAGAGGAGAAAGGGCTAGAGGCAGGAGACTGGGCCTTCAGGATGGTGCAGGAATGATGCTCCACCCTCACATGCCAGGGAGGTCTGATCAGGCCCAGCCCCTTCCTCAGGGACCTAAAGCAGGAAGAGGTGGAGGGCCCCTTGGCCGGCTGTGTCAGTGGTGGGGGACTCCAGGGCTGTCCAGCCTGCTTGGGGCTCCCTCCCCTGCCCATCCCTGGAGACCTGCAGATGGGAAAAGATCCTGGCGGTCTGGGGGACAGCCACAAGCTGAGCACTCACCCCCTCCGCTCCACACACCCCACCCAGCCGCCTCGGACCCCACTGGGCGGAATAGGGTCCTGTGCCCTCAGGGGGTGGCAGGTGGGGAGAGGGAGGGTGGCAGGGTGACAGCCACAGGCAGAGTGGAGGGAGCCAGGCAGGAAGCCCAGAGCCAGCAGGGTTTTGTGAGATTTGGGGTGTTGGGCTGGACAGTGAGAAGTGCCATCCAGGACAGAGTATCCCCCTCAGGGGGGTCTGACAATGGCAGACTGGGAACTTGAGTCCTGTGACCTCGTTGGCTGCTGGGCAGTGTTTCCTTGCCGGGGACCCAGGGTTACAAGCCTGGCTGCCAGGAGCACCCGGGAGAAGCCCCGAAGCTTCGGCACTAGAAATAGATTTCCCACTGAAACATTTGTGGGGAGTTGCAGGTTCACGTGCAAGTGGAGAGAGAATGCAGGAAGATCGAGGGCACACTTGGCTCAGTCTCCACCCCCCACTGGCAACGTTGTCCCAAACTATCACAACCACCATGCCGACCTATTCAGATCCACCCCCCAGTGTTACTTGGACCCATTCGAGTGTGTGTTTAGTTTATATCATCCTGTCACCTGTGTTGGTTCCTGTGTCCACCACCGAAGTCAGAGATGCTGAATGGTTCCAACACACAGGCTCCCTGGAGTTGAGTTACACTTTTATAATCACACCCGCCTCCCTCTGGCACTCCCTTCTCCATTTAAAAGTGACTTTTTTTTTTTTGAGACAGAGTCTCCCTCTATTGCCCAGGCTAGAGTGCCGTGGTGTCAGCCTAGCTCACAGCAACCTCAATCTCCTGGGTTCAAGCGATCCTGCTGCCTCAGCCTCCCGAGTAGCTGGGACTACAGGCACACACCACCGTGCCCGGCTGATTTTTTCTATATATGTTTAGTTGTCCAATTAATTTCTTTCTATTTTTAGTAGAGACGGGGTCTCGTTCTTGCTCAGGCTGGTTTCTAACTCCTGACCTTGAGCGATCCTCCTGCCTCGGCCTCCCAGAGTGCTAGGATTACAGGGTGAGCCACCACTCCCGCCACTCCCGCCCGGCCTAAAAGTGACTTTTGAGCAGCCCAGCCCTGGTGGCTTGGGTTTGTTAGTGCCTCAGCCACCCTCAGAGGCAGGGGCTGCATTGCAGGCATCACCCACCCCAGGCTCAGCTCACGGCTGGGCCTGCAGCGCGAACAGACTGGGTCACCCCAGGAGGGGGTAGAACACAGAGGGAAGATGGCCAGACGGTGGAAGGGGGAAGTTATAAATACTAACCATGGCAGAGTTAAGGACCACCACACACTCTTCCTCCTTCATTATGTTCATCTTCGTTTATGTTAACTAATTTCCTTTCTCCCTCTTTCTTTTCCTTACACATAAAGTACAGGAGCCGGGGCCACCACGTAGTGCTGTGCAGGCTGCACCCTGCACAGCTCCAGGAGGGCAGTGTTGGAGAAAGTCCATAATGCAAATGACACCCACACTTCCAGGCGCCCTGGTGCACTGGGGATGGGTGACTTTATAGTGGAGTCCGTGGTGGGATTTCCAACCAGAAGAGGAGTGAACCTCACCCACAGATGGAGGGCGACTGATAAGACACATTTTTCCTCTTGGGGAGAGGGTGTGTGGGTGGGGGTATGTGTGTGTTAGGGGCAGGGTGGCACGAATTAGGTGAGAGCTGTTGCTGCTATGGGTGCTGAGTGGAAGGTCACAAAGATGCTCAGTATCTCTGTCGCCTACTGGGATCAATTTCTTTAACCTTTGGTTTGGACAGTTGGTGTCTTCGTCCTCTTGTGCTGCTATAAGAAAATACCCAAGACTGGGTAATTTATAAACAACAGGAATTTATTTCTCATGGTCCCAGAGGCTGGGAAGCCCAAGATCAAGGTGGTAGCAGAGTCAGTGGCTGGGGAGGGCCGCTGTCTGCTTCCAGGATGGCGCTTTGTTGCTTCATCCTCTGGACAGAACAAACGCCGTGGCCTCACGTGGCGGCAGGGACGGACGGGCAGAAAAGGGGCTGAATACTGTGCGAAGTCTCTTTTATAAACACCTTAATCTCATTCAGGAGGGAGGGTCTCTCAGGACCTACTCACCTCCTAAAGAACCCACCTCTTAATACTATTGCATTGGATATTAAGGTTCACCACGTGAATTTTGGGGGACACGTTTGGACAATGGCAGCTGGAAAGCTAAAAATCATTTCCCAGGCTCCCTTTGGGTGTGACTTCCTTTCGGCCAGCAGAGGCACTCTTGAGGGATGGGAAGGTGGAAGAAAGGTAGATTCTGTCTTTCTGCAGATTATCTGCAGCCGTGTGGGTATGAAGTGGGTTCCAACAGAAACACCGGTTGGCAGTGGGTGGATCTCACACTCCGCCTGCTGTGTGGGTATGGGGGGTAGGGGACTGCAGTGGAGGCCTGGCCTTGCCACAGAACGCTTTGACCTTCCACCTCTCCCAGTAGGTTTATAAATACCTAATTCCCTCTGTTAAATCCCTTTCTGCATGAAACACCTGAGGTGGTTTCTCCTTACACAGAACCCTGACAGTTACACATCCCAAAATGAAGCCAAAGGGCACATAGATGATGGCGCACTTGTCCAAAGAAATACTGGGATGGAGGGGTCGGGGAGAGAGAGAACTTTGAAGGTTGATATGGAACAGTCTAAGATATCCCTTAATAAGGGATAATATCCCTTATAATAAGGGATTTTATCCCTTAATTAAGGGATAAAAAGCAAGGTGCAGAATGGTGTGTACAGTGTGCTATGATCTGAGGGGGGAGGAAGGAAGACAGTGAGTGTGTGTGTATGTTTGCTTGCAGATGCATAAACACACTTGGAAGGATACATGTTATTAAAAAACATCTTGTAATCTTGGTTGCTTTCGGGATGGGGAATTGCATAGTTTGGGAACAGGGATGTACTGATTTCCTATGTGTGCTGTAAGAAATTAGTGACTTAAAACAACACAAAGGTATCATCTCTTATAGCTCTGGAGGTCAGAAGCCCAACATGGGCCCCAGGGC
>CAUYPO010146079.1:0-44627 GCA_963574435.1 Cheirogaleus major
GAAGGGGAAATTTTAGTAAACACTTGAAAGAGATGAGGGAGGGAGTCATGTGATGATCTGGAGAAAGTTTCTAGGCAGGAGCAAAGGTGGAATGTAAAGGAACAGCAAAAAAGCTGGTGTGGCTGCAATAGAGTGAGCGAGATCGTGGGGGCCGGGGTGGTGGTTGTAGGAGAGAGAGATAACAGAAGACCAGATCACAGGGCTGTAGAGACCATGGTTGTAAGGACCACAGCTCTTACCGTAACAGAGATGGGAACCCTTCAGAAGGTTTTGAGCAAAAGAGTGCCTTGATCAATCTCGTGTTTTAATAGGATCACTCTGATTGCTGATTAATAATAGACTATAGGAGAGCAACGGCAGGAGGAGGGCAGGCCAAGCAGTTCATGCAATGATGCAGGAAGCAGCTTATGGACCTTCAGCAATGCTGGTGATAGATACTGTGTTTCCCCAAAAATAAGACCTACCCATAAAATGAGCCCTAGCAGGATTTCTAAGCATTTGTGCAATAGAAGCCCTACCCCGAAAATAAGACCTAGTGACGGGCGTGGCTACGCAGCGCATCTGCACAACCCATGCATTTCATTGCGGAGCGGTAAAGAAGACGAGCAGCCCTTCTCATCTGCCCCACGAGAGCTCTATGGCTTGACGTGAGAGATTGGGGCCAATGGTTCCAAAGGAAATAGAGTCGAAAGAAATTCAGGATGGAATTCGGGGTTTGGAATGTTATGATGATGTTCCAGAAGAAGACGACTTAACTCTATTTGAATAAATGTAGATTGTTGTACTGTACGTAAAAAAAAAAAAAAAACACATCCCCTGAAAATAAGCCCTACGGTGTCTTCTTGAGGAAAAATAAATAGAAGACCCTGTCTTATTTTCGGGGAAACACAGTATATGGTGGCAGGGAATGCTTGGACTCTGGATAACTGATGTTTGTTATTGCACCACTCAACTCTCGTGAAAAAGAGATGCAATAGAGCATCTCAGATAAGAGCACAACCTCTAATATCACATGGTTTTGGGTGCAGTTTTCGAATCTGACACCTCTTTGATGCTTGAATTTATACAAGTTATTGGTCTTCCCTAAATCTCAGACATATTCTTCTGTTAAATAGGAGATAATAGGAGTGTATTAATTAAAGCCATGCTAGATATTCTGAAAAACAGACCCAAAACTTCGAAATGACTCTAACATGAGAAAAATCTATTTCCAATTCACATAAAGTCTGATGAGGGCACTTCCGGTCGCTGGGTTGCTCCCATAAGAAATGATTCAGAAGCCCAAGCTGCTTCCAACTTACGGCTCTACCACTTTTCAACCCTTAGTTCTGAGGTCTCCCTGGGCCTAGACTTCCCACTAGCAGATTGGAGCAAAACAGGAGGCTCGCGTGTGGAAAGCTTTTCCTGGGCTGGGTCTGGAAGCAGCACGATGGTGTCTGCCCCCACTCCCCTGACCAGTGACCTCGATACCGTGTCTCACGGTCACCCCAACCGCAAGGGAGGCTGGGACACCCGGTCTCACTCTATGCCTGGGAAAAAGAGGAATCGCGTTTGGTGAGCAGCAGGTCAATCTCTACCGCTGTCGGTCTACATCGGGGGACTGTGGGTGTATTAGGCAGGGGACCGTTTGTGAGGCACCCACCCCAAGGCTGCTGGAGCCCGATGGCCGTTAACAATTCAGGAATACACAAGGGAAGGGGACGACCACACCCACTCTGCTCTCACTCCACTATTCGATCCAGAGTGACTTCTGCCTGGTTGGTTGGGAAAAGTTGGTCTTCTACACCGTAACATTCCCCCATTTTAATTGCAAAATTCAATGATTTTTAGTACACTTATAGTTTTACCACCACCATCCAATTTAGGACATTCTCATCGAAAAGTTCCCTCGTGTCCATTTGTATGTAGTCCGTCTCCGGCTCGCCGCAACCGGCCCCAGGCAGGCACTAATCTGCTTTCTGCCTCCATAGATTTGCGTTTTTGAACATTTTGTGTAAACGGAATCATGAGATAAATGTGATCTTTTGTAGACACCTGCACTCGAATGTTTATAGCAGCACAATTCATAATTGCAAAGCTGTGGAAACAACCTAAGTGCCCATCAATTCATGAGTGGATTAATAAAATATGGTATATGCATACCATGGAGTACTATTCAGCTCTAAGAAATAACGGTGATATAGCACATCTTGTATTTTCCTGGATAGAGCTGGAACCCATACTACTAAGTGAAGTATCACAAGAATGGAAAAACAAGCATATACTCACCAGCAAACTGGTATTAACTGAGCAGCACCTAAGTGGACACATAGGAACTACATTATTGGGGTATTGGGGGAGGGAGGGCGGGTATATACATACATAATGAGTGAGATGTGCACCGTCTGAGGGATGGTCACGCTTGCAGCTCAGACTTGTGCGGGGAGGGGTGGCAAGGGCATTATTTGAAACCTTAAAATTTGTACCCCATAATTTGCTGAAATAAAAAAAAATAGGTATCATTCAACATCCAGGCAATAAATCCCAAAATACTTCTGAGGTATGTAAAATCAGGTTGGTAATGAGGTGTTTGAAATTGCGTGCAAGTACAGAAAGAGAAATTCAAAAGATGGTTTCATAAACCATGGAACACCTCCTATACATATGTGCTTAAAGAGAATCCTTTTAGGAATTACACTTGATAGAGACATTCATAACTTTTTCATATATTTTTACTGTAAAATGAATGTTAATTTTAACCTGGTTCCAAGTACACAATATGTTGATTTCTTTTTATGAGTCAGGATTATTCTAATTGTATAACAGGATCATTCATTGTATCTCCCAGCTATGAGATTCCAGCAGAAGAAAGACTTTTTTTTTCTATTATTCTAGATGATCGCTCTCTAAAATATTTATAACATGTCATTATATGATTGGGAGTCATAATTATTAGAACTTTAATGCCCTGAAAGCCACTCTAGAAATAATGGTGCTAAATTAAGAGGACTTGTGGTATTAATTTATGTGTAGTTTGTATGAAACTACTTTCCCTCTGAAAGACCCTTAGGGGGTGAAAAAAGAATCTGGGTTAAATAACATTAATTCTGCTGGAAAAACATTTCTGATTTGATTAATATACTAAGACTGTTGATCTTGCCTGAGCAAATTGCAGTGGCTTAAGTCCCCAAACACATGGAGTGGCAGTCTCCAAAAGAAATTTCTATAATATTATTAATAGAAGTATATGCTTGTTTCAATTCAATAAAACAGGGGCATAGAGAAAGGTTTTATGGAAGTCCATAGGGAAAATAATACAAAAAGATTCAATTAAGAAAATTCAACAGCAAATAAAATAATATACGTGAAAATGATTTGTAGTCTTAAGAAAATACAACGTACACCCAACATAGAGATTCGAGGTAACATAAAGACGTTGGTTCGTCTTTCAAATGATACTTGTACAACTAAAATATAAATTTTACCAAAAGTACCTAAAGCCTCTTCCACAAACAAAGTATTTTAAAATACTCCCCAGCTTAATAGCAATATAAACCTTAGATTTCTTGCCAAGTAGAAATGAAGTAAAGTAAATGAGAATGCAGTATATCAATTTGTCAAAGTGATAGAGAGTCAGAATGTAAAATACCCTTACACATATTTAAATTTATTTTTATGACATATATTTAAGTTGTGCAACATGATGTTTTGATATATAGTGAGATTATTATGACAGTCAAACAAATTAACATATCCATCACCTTCCATAGGTACCCTTCTGTGTATGTGTGTGTATGGTAAGGGCACCTAAAATCTACTCATACAGCAAATTTTCATTACACAAAACAATATTACTAATTTTGATCCCCAGGCTGTACATTTGCCACTATTCTGTCCATTTAAAAAAAATCATTATTATAATAATATGAAAATAAAACATGAAAACATCTTCCAACCTCTACTATCACTCTGACCAATGGAATAAACTTGGTATATTTATATATATAATATTTATATATTAACATAATATATATTTTGTATCTCATATAATATTGATGATATATACTATTTATAAATCATACTATGTGTCCAACTAGCATTAATTTTCATGTAGAACGAAAAAATTTTATAAGTACTTACTCCTTATCCACTAGGAGTGAAGTATAGTTTATTAAAAAGCATAGTTTTTAAAATCATAAAATATTAATTTAAAGTTGAAAAGAAGAAGAATATTACAAAATAATTTTCAGGTACAAATAAATACATTTATTGCATTATAATTTATGCAAATATGTAGAATATTCAAATCAAGAAAAAATTTAAGATTAAAAACTTGCCTGATTGCTTTAAATATTTATCATGGAAATGCTAAGGAAGTAAATTAATTGGAAGTTGTAAGAGTCTCTGATAAACTCTTCTTCCAAAGCTTGCTTACAACTGCATACAATAGTTTTATCTTATGATTTCTGTGACAATTAAAGGATTTCATTAAAGGTAAACCCATGCTTATAAATTTGCTTGAAACAAGTAAACCAGACAGGCAGAAAAATTGAAAGTGGCAGTTTTCGTTAACAAGTGTGTAGCTTTAAGCTACATTTTACCACTTTCTAAATGTTGAATATTTAAAGGCAAAACATAAATGGGAGCTATATTTCCAGAGAATCAAAATGTAAGAGAGAGAGAAAGCTCATAGATTATGAGCTTAGAAGTTATTTAATAATTTTTTTAAAAATCAAAAATTAAACATAAAAATACATAATTTGTACTTATGTTGACATTGATAAAGGTAAAATTGAAATTGTTCAGTGGCCCCACACACAAAAAAATAAATGCTCCTGTCTATGCCTTGATTTAGAAACTATCATAAAAATATAAAACAGTTCATAGAACTCGACATTATATTGTGATATATCAATTCAGTGTAAAGCCCAAAAATGATAAAATATATAGAACTGGAAACACTTACATGCATGTAAATGTCTCTATCACTCTATCTTGTAAAGTATTGAATTTCCATCATAATTAATATAAGGCCACCATTCTGTTCCACATATCATCAATGGTTAATTATAAAACCTTTGGTAGAAAATAAAATGAAAGAATATATTTCAAAATAGTGAACACATAGAAAAGTAGTTTGAGAGAGGTCATATGCAACAGCCCTTAGCAACATTGGATATTTACATGCCTTTAGTAACCTTTGCTTTCATGAAACTAGGCTGAGAATTGCAAGTGTCCAAAATCCATTGCATACATTTCCACTCATTTGTGTCTTGGCTAGAAATTGCTCTCACAGGCATTCGGCAGCATTAACAGAGACAGTGCTCTGAAAGCTTGGGATTTGGGGACAGAAACAGTGTTATTGGATGCAGGCGACCACTCTACTCAGAGGAGAGAGCTTATTTGAAGCCAAAGTTAGGACGGCTCCTTTGAAGATTTCTAGAATTTGAAAACTTTGATCATGATGCAGCATTAAAGCACAAAGATCCAGGAAAAGTGACTACAGAGCATATGATGCCAAAGCGGTGCTCAGTATATGGCAATTTTCTTCATGTTTTAATGGGATTTCTGGCTTGAGAACATGCCCTCCTGGAGGCATTATTTTTGTATATAAGTCAAAATTTTAGAGCTGTAAATGTGAAGTTAAATTGTGTATTAATTCATCATTCACTGACATTTTTCAAATCAAGCAACTTCCTAAGCCATGGGGCTACTTTAATAATACTCTTTGAAATTTCATTTGTTCTAAGGTGAGGAAAAGTCCAAGTTCCCCACCACATAATAGAAACATTGTGCTACCTTCGAGTGCTCAGCAAAATTGTTAGAAAGTAGATTAAGCAAGAAGCAAGATAACTACTGGGCACAGGAAAAATGCCCAGCATTTTTTTTTTTTTTCGATGCCTTAGCACTCGCTTGCCTTGAAGTTACCGGTGTAGACCGGCCCTGACTTCCTCACAACTGCTTTAGCTGTCCTATGGTGCCCTTTAGCTAAATGTAATAGTAAAATCCCTGCCTAATGGAGAATTGTAACATCATTAACATAACCTGGGTTGTACAAGGGCACATGGTGATGATATTGAGCATGTTTGATTTGTTTTATGGTGGGCAAGCAGTGACACAATGTGAAAGCTCTGCCATGCTTATTGGGAAGGGATTTAAGGCAACCCCAGAGTTGGGCAGATGCAGATTTTGCATGCAAGCTCCTGTGGAAAAGAACTCCTGCAGTGCCCAGGAGCAAGCGCCCTTGTAAGTAACCTCTAATAAACTCATCTAACCTGCCAAGCTGGACTTGTCTGAGTCATTCTTTGTTCTCTCAAGTCCATCTCAATTTGAGGGACAATTTTTCTGTGCCATCCTAGAATTTTCCTAAGATATAAGGTAAATTAGTCTCCGAAGCAAGGCTTGGTTCTCTTCATTCGTACTGGTAATGGACATTATGATGTGCTGCCCAGATACCCCTTCAGAAATGAGGTCCTATTCCCCATGCTGGTCCTATTCAGACAGCTCTTAGATATTATCCCTCTTATAGCTGCCCCATTGTCAGCCTGTGACCAGTGAGTAACTAGTCAGATGCTACATATCTCGATCCCACGGAAGTATCTGTCTAGTTTCATGGGTGACTCGTGTCCAGACCCCTAGTGCCATCATAGGCCATTATTGAAGGCCACCTCAGCTTCACAGTGCTTGTGAGTTCAGCTGGGTTTGGTTGTCACTGTGTGGCATCCCAACCTCTCTTGGGGCCCTCTCCTGTTTTCTTATTAATAGGTTCCTCTTCATGAGTATTCATTATAGAAAACTTACTGCCTGCTAACACTTATTCCAGACTCTTCTTCCCAGGGGACCCTGTGAAAAACCCAGTTTATCTATGTGATGGGTAATTTTACATGTCAACTTGACTGAACCAAGGGATGCCCAGATAGCTAATAAAATATGATTTCTGGGTGTGTCTGTGAGTGTATTTCCAGAAGAGATTAACATTTACATTGGTGGACTGAGTAAAGCAGACGGGCCGGCATCATCCAATCCTTTGAGGGCCTGAATAGAACAAAGAGATGGAGGAAGGGTAAATTGTTATCTCTTTGTTGATCTGGGACATCTATCTTCTGCCCCTGGACATCTGAGCTCCTGATTCTTAGGCCTTCGGCCACAAACTGGTAGCTTCACTAATAAATCCCCTGGTTCTCAGACCTTCATCTTTGCACTGGAAAGAAACCATTTGTTTTCCTGGCCCTCCAGCTCACAGAGGACAGATTGTGGGGATTCACAGCTGCCATACTGGCATGAGATAATCCCTCATAATAAATCCCCTATATATCTGTATCTATATTTATATGCTATTGGTTGTGTTTCTCTGGAGAACCCCGACTATTTAATAATACAGTTATTACACTCTGTAATATTGGTCACACTGAAACCAGAGAAGTAAGTATGTTGCCTGCACTGGAACATTCTCCTTTTGCTATCTCCTGCTATTATTTGGAGAACTAAAAATCCCATCATGAATGACGATCTTGTAAAACATCTAAGACACAATTTTACCTTCTCCACACGAAGACAATGATTACGGTACAGCTTGTAACAGCAACCAAAAAATAATGCAACAAAGAAGCACAAATGCTGTAGAATTACTATGAAATTTTAAAAGAGAAAAATCATGGTTGTAGATGCTACTGGAAAGCCAGAGTACATTGGTGAGGAGAGAAGTATAGATGGAGAGTTTGCCAAGAGCATATAGCTATGAAGTGATAAAAAAAATTCCTAAGAGTAACTGTAAAATGAATTTTTATGTAAAATAAAACCATATCAAGTACTCAAATTTTAGGAAGAAGAGTATGATTTATTTTCTCTCAGGGAAAGGGCTTTTCATTTGCATTCAGTATTGTAAATATATAAAACTTCCTGCACAAATGAATAGCTCCCTGGATATGGGGTTTCTCAACATTCTGGCACGATATGGTTCATATTTCTTCAGTGTTTTTCTGTAAAGGAGAAATATACGCAGTGTGGCAGAAAGTTACATTCACAAAATTTTCTCAATGGGCTGACGACCGTGATTGAGCTAAACCTCAAAAGGTAGGAGATGAGGGCATTGCCCTGAGTCATAAACATCTAAAATATTCATAATTTCAAAACTGGAATTTTAAAAGTTACGCTTCCAGTTCAGGGATAAAAATTTAAAACAGGAAGGTGTGAGAAGACTCAAATTATTAAGGGTATCCTTGTGTGAACAATCATATCAACTTTTAAAATATGTTTTAAGCTACCTTAGTGGGAATTGCCATAGACCACAAAATTTTTAGTCACAGCTCTGAACTTTATATACTTAATAATGGCTAATGTGTATTGTCACTAGGGAGACCAACTGTCTCAGTTTGCTTATGACTAAGGGGTTTCCTAGACATGGGACTTTTAGTGCTAAAACTGGGAAAGTCACAATCAAACTTGAACAATTTGTTATCCTAATTGGCACTTACCATTTCCTAGGTATTTAACACATTTCTTCACATTTAATACTCCCATAAACCCCACATGGCAGGTTCTATGGGGATTGGAGCCCAGAGAACTTCAGTTGACGACCTGTATTCTTTCTCATGATTCCACATGACTTTTCAGTTCCTTGGAGTTTTGGTTCTGAATAAATGGAAAGGACATGACACTCCTTCTCATTAGCTACCAGGGCTAACACTGTCTCATTTTTCTTCCAAAGGTGAATTAAAGAAAGTGAGACAAGTGGTGAGGGCATAATACACAGGGCAGCTAGTCTAGGGGATCACCTACTGATATAGTTTGTATTTGTCATGGTTTTCCAGAGGAATAGAACCTATAGAATATATACAGATTTAGAAGAAAAGATGTGTTATGGGAATTGGCTCATGAGATCATGGGAGCTGATAAGTCTCAGGATATTCTGTCTGAAACCTGGAGAATCAGGCGAGCTGGTAGTTTTATTTAGTCTGTGTTAGAATGGATTGGATAGTACCCACTTGCACTGGGGAGAGCAATCTCCTTTACTTAGTTCACCAATTCAAATGCTAATTCCTTCCAGAAATACCTTCAGAAACATGCCCTGATTGTCATATCAGGTACCTGGGAATGCCATAGCCCAGTTAAGTTCACACATCAAATTACATAAAATTATCACAAGTAAGCCCTTGTAAACTTGGCACCTATATACAGCTCCTTAAACTATACTTTATCTCAAAATAAAGACAATAATAAGGTCATGATTCCACCTACTATGATACAACTGTGCTGCATACAATCTAAAACACACTAATCCCTTCCCCCAAAGAGGGAGTAAACTTCCTGCGTGTTATTTAATCTTATCCCAATATTCTAGAAGTTAAATAGTATGATGCAATACTAATAATACTCAAAAACTGATATAAAATCAATACATCTTACATTGGACTATAAAGGAATGAGAGAGGAAAGAAAACAAAAATATTTGCTTAATATTAATATATGTATATATACACACAAACACATTTATAATAAAATATGAAGGAAATATTCATGAAAATTACAGCCCTAATTTCTGTAACTGGTCACAGGGTCATAGCTGGTATTTATAACTACTTATTTTACTTCCTATTCTGTATTTCCTTTGACTTCACAAAGTACCTCATGAGTTTTTACCCAGCAGGGTGACCCAGACCTTTATTCCTTCAATGTGTGGACCATTAGTAGTCCTGCCTTGATTGGGTTTTGTAGTTTTCTATGGACCTTAATCACAGGGCATAGTAACATTAAGCAACTACCTAAGGGATATCCTGCATTCCAGATATATATTTTTCTTACCCCTACTGTAAAAAAAATTCAATTTCCTTTTGATGGTCAAGATTAATCACTCCAGCCAAAACTATAAATTACTTCTGGAATTGACCAGGTAGCAATCTTAACTTCTAGTTCAGTGGAATCAATGTTGTGTCTCTTAGTGGAAGCATTCCTCCTTCTGGAACAAACATCTCTAGGCCAACAGAGCCTAAAGTCATAGGAACAGGAAGCAAAAATTTTGATAGTGGGTCACTAGGGATAATAGTTATATCATTGCCATTTCTACACCTTGATTCCTGCACCCTTGAATTCTAGTAATTAGGGAAAAATAGTGCCATATATTGGACACTGATTCAGAGCATATACAACCTCCTGGAGAACCTTACCACAGGCCTGCAAGGCCTGGCCACCTAGCTGGCACTGCAAGACTTTTGAGTCTTCAAAAGGTGACTCCATTTTTCTGTCAAGCCACCTGCTCTAGGATGATGGGAAACATGGTAAGACCAGTGAATTCTGTGAGCAGACACCATTAGCTTTTGTGGTTGCATATTCAGTTTTGGACTGTGTTTCAGCATTACACCTTTATCCTACCATTACGCTGAATGCTTGTGATTGTCAAAAGAATCCATTTTTCATCACATGTAACAATATGGTGTAGAAATGGTTGTCCTTTACGTAGTGACGGCAAAGAAAGGCAAGCTTCAAGATGATTTCTCTTCTGATTCTTGTTTAATTAATGCGGTACCCATCTATCCAGCTTCTTTACCTTGCTGATTTGTTTCGAATGGTCCAATATTGTTTACCACTAGGATGAAAAAGAAGTCAAGGATGTCCTTTTCCCTCACTCCTATTCAACAACACACAGAAAGTCCTAATTAGTATCATAAGGCAAGGAAAATAAATAAAAACCATAAAGATTGAAAAGGGAAGAAATAAAACTTCCTTTTTTCACAGAAAATTATCTACATATTTAAATAAAAAAACAAAAACAACCTCCTAGAATTAAAACCATGCTAAAGTATCCTCCTTGGGAGGAGCTATAGCTTCATTACCATAGCAGGTGACCTGTGTGTGCGAGTAGGAGGAAATACCACGCATGCGTAAGGTAAATTACTTGCCTACATGTGATGACTCATCGTTTTCTTTCTCTACCACCTCGTAAAAACCCTATGCTACTTTCCCTTGGAGAGATCCTGCTTTGGAGAATATTTCCAGTGCTCTCCCCACTTGCTGCTAAGTGATTAAAGTTCCTACTGATCAAGACCCATGTTCTCAGGGAGAGTCATTTGCTACTCAGCAAGCAAACGAACCCCGATCTTTCAGTAATAGAGTCGCTCACTTTCTTTTCCTTCCTGTCATTGGGAGCATTTGAATTTGCTACCTCTCTCCCAGGTTTTCCACATGCACCCAAGAAATATGTCACTATGTATTACTTGGATACCAATACACATTTCTTGACTAAGCATCAATCCCTAAGAAACTAAATCATCAAGTTGTTTAATCTGGTCATATGTAAAAATTAGGAATTAGTAGTACTTCTCTCTACTAGAACTTCAAAAAAAATATCCTTGAGACTGTGAGGTTTTAAGCTGAAACATTTCAAGATTTCAAATTTCTAATTCTTTCTGAGGTGAATCCTTACCTAAGATTTTTCATCTCAAATCGTCTCTGGAATGAGATGCCTTAAAATTTTGGAAAAAATAAATATGTAACATTTTTCATATTTGTGGAAAATAATTTCTCATGGATTTCTCTGTCATATAAAGGATTTAAGGAAATTCAATATTATAAAAGTGATTTTATATTTTTGACAGTGTTTTTCAAAACTGCGTCCTGATTAAAAACAGCAAAAAAATAGCTGCTATGAATGTTTGGTATAAAATGATATCTGTGACATTGCCCACTACTATCACACTGAGAATGTCATCATGTTTTGGGGAAAATTGGCCTGATACCATATGCCATGCCATTAGTGTACCACTGAAAGTCTCATAAGGTGATGGCTTGTTAGTGAAAACCTGATCTACCCTATTCAAGAAACATTTGATTGCCTGTCTACTATGTAATAAAGGTAAAGATAAACCCAGGAGAGAGAAGAGTGAGCAGGAAAGATTACATTCTCAATAGCCTACAGTCAACAGTTAAAACTATGAGTTAATAGTTTCTTTGTAGGCTACAGAGTATTTTACATTCTAACTTCTCATCTTTTCAAGCTTTAGTATTGATACTGATACTGATGAAGTGTTACTGTAGTAGTGTGTTCACCTAGAGTTTCTTCAAAGGTGAGTCAAAGGCTACGATCCTTTGATAAACCTCAAAGTTGATGCCCTCAAGTGAAGAATCAGAATCAGTGACTTGGAAATGGAGTTATATGGGTTTTTTTTTTAATTCATAAAATTTTTTCATCTAGATTATTTTGAATTTTAATGTAACAAGATGCCAAGGGGCAGAATAAATAAACACAATCTTATTCTTCACTTGTAGACAAAAACCAAAATGTAGATGTTGTAGATGTTTGTTTCTGGTATTGCTATTTTAATTTTAAAATTCTAATCTAAATATTGATACAAACTCACAAAAAAATGAGGGACCATAGATTAAAGTGGAATTTTATGAAATAATAACTACAGTAAGTAAGATAATTTAAAAATTCCAACTTGCATTCAACAATGACTACAGACTATAAAATATTATGTTTTCTTTACCAGTGCCTGTATCAAGTTCTGATTCTGCTTATGAAAGTAGCATAACTGAGGATAGAGAGTTTAAAAAAATTCAGAGGACTGAGTAGGTATGTTTGGTGAGAAAGTTTCTGTCATCTAAATCTTGGGTTTTAATCTGTCAAAAGTATTCTGTATTATAAAGATTAATAAAAATTTACATATAACACATTAATGTTTATAATCTTAAATTGCATGTAAATATTTTAAGCAAAATATTTTTCTATTAAACTTAATGTTATGATAATGGATTAAGAATACTTGCTGAAATTCAAGTACCACTGCCAAGGAAGAATAATCACTATCAAATACAAATAAACTAGCAACTTCTTAAAGTTAAAATATCTTTACCTATCTTCTTGTGTAACGATATTACAAAGAGATAAAGTAGCATGACCATCATATGATCCTCTTATGTTTGTTGAACTAAACTCAGGCACCTAGATTTCTTTCAAAAATTTTATGAGCATTGGTGCCAATAGGCTGAGATTTAAAATCCTGTGATTCTGTTAGTCATTCATTCAGATAACAAAATTAATTTCAGATTTATTTATTGTTAGAGAATTTGCATTTGTAAAAGGGTGGCATTTTTTACTCCTCAGGTCATGAAAAGGAGGAACAACTTGATATTCAACTGTGCCAAATACCTTTCCTGGGAAAAAAAATTAGAAGCTAAAGAATGCAGTGAAAGTCCCTATGCCCAGGTAATAACTCTCCAAACTTCCAATTTTCTTTATGATTTCACATGTTCAAAGAATAAAAGCAAAGAGAAAATCTTTTTACTCTATTTCCATTTAAATGGGACCTTTTGAAAATCAACATCATTAAAATTTTCTCAAGCAAAGCTTTGGAATGTGGGACTCTTGGTTCTATTTTTCTTCTTTAAAGTTACAACTCATTGCAAACTAAACTTCATCATTTCCTCAAATGTTGGGAAACTCACTTAACTATGTTGTATCTGAACTTGTCGACAGATTTGAGAAAAGCAATTTCAGATGTCAAAATGAGAAAGCACTGAGGGGGAAAAAAACAATCTTTTAAAATGCAATCTCTATGTTATGATGCATTATTATTCCCTGTAGGGTTACCCTTTGATGTACATATAATTCTTAGGGTAGTCAATTAAAATATTAAAAGACCCTGAGGCCACATTATGAATTATAATTATCTGAGCAATCTGGTGTTCAGGTAGATAAATGGTTGTGTCAGAAAAATAGTTTGAAAATAATGATGCTAGTACAAAGGGAAGTCAAAATATGTTTTCACTGTGGAATTTAACACTGCAACATAATTTCTTAAGCACTATGTCTTTTGATGTCAGATCATTGAGCTACAGGTTACCAACTTTTAAATTTTTTTCAGAAGAACTCTACAGAGAAGCATACCCATTCCTATTTAAACCACATCACAGCTAAGAATCCTAGTCTAAAAAAACAATCTGCCCATAATTGCTTAACACACACTGCTTTAGAAAAGCTTCAAAGTGTTTTCTCCTGCTGCCATTACTTTTCCATTCTGACCCTTTTCAAATCTGATTGCATTTTCTATACTGTCTCCTGCCAGCAGGCACATGGACCTGATTCACAGTCAGTGGACACTCTGCTTTTTGAGATTTACAGGCATCACTTTAGTGTAAAACCTTACTAGCAACGATGAATATCTCATCCTTCCAGCAAATCCTAATGGTCTACCTAAAAACAGTTTATTTGGGAGTTGAGACACTTTGCCAGTTAAATATAAAGCACTTTAAATCCAAAAATCCAATGCAGAGAGAAAATTTAATTTTCTCTATTGCAGACTCAGTACACAACCTATCCTAATTCAGTATCACATATTAAGCAATCGTCCTAATAAAAACTCCAGTGATAGATACTCAAGCAGTTCAATGAACAGCAAATAAATTTACTATAGAAAAGAATGAAGCACCTGTAATTAAATTTTATTAGACATGCATGGAAATATTTTAGGCTTAACATGGTAAAATGTAAAGTACAATGCCCAAGTCTGTCCTATCCATTTATTCAACTTTTAGTAAAACATACTGTTTCTTAAACTAGTCATTGAAATAGATACTAAGGTAATTTTTCAAATGATTCAAATCTTGAAATATCTGCCTCAGAAGTTATAATTTCTCATTAGCTTGAATTGATTTTATAATAAACCTAAGTATTTTGTGATTGGTATATATAGATCCATAATGATTAATTTTATGGCATTAATTCTAATATTATTTATTGTCCCCATTAATTAAAATTATATATACAGATATAGATACAAACTATACTATAACTCACATATATGTAATGTAGGTATAATGTATTTAGACATATAACATTTTCCCGATATATCATGAAATGTATTGTAACCATATTAGACAGGATGAGCCAGTTTCTTAAACTTTAATGTTAATAAGAATCATATGGTGCATGTTCTTTAAAATTCAGATTTCATATGTTCATCTATAGAGCATTAGATTCAGTAGGACTGACTCATATCCTAGGTATCTGCATTTTAACAAATATTCCATGTAGTTCTCATGCATAATTGAAATTAACAGCATTTTAAGAAGCCAATGGGTTAGGTGGCATTATTTTGATTTCACAATCCTCAATCAAGACAAACCTAATGGATAAAACCTGTATCTTTCTGCCCAAAAGTCCTTAAGCAACTCTACTACCCAAAACATGTAGTTGTTCTTTTCATGTTTTTATCAAAACTAACTATATAAATACATTTTAAAAAAATTTTAAATAAGCTTCATTAACTAAATTTATAGACTCTTCTTGGGAGATGACATTAATTATATAAGTTCTAATTTTGTAAAGAACATGTATTTTTGCAATAGTTTGTAATGCAGCCAGGATTTTATTTCAGTAACTAATGTCTTTGACTACTATGAAAATACAAATATAGGATGACGCACCCCTTTATGGGGCTTTAGTTCCTTTGGAAACTAATGACAACAGAATCAGTTTGCTAAAGAGCCTGTGCTGGCAGAAGCATGTCTCCTGCCGGCATCCTTGCTTCCCTGCAGGGGTTTTGCTAATTATTCCAGATCTCTGACATATGTGGTGGCTTGGATGCACTTGCAAAGATTTATACCAAAGTCAGATAATTTGACCTTAGATGCTTTTAAAACTTCTAACACAATAAATTCTCTGGAGCTAAACTCATACTCCAAGAGAACAAGAAGGAAAAAAAAATGCTACATAAACTTCCCCTCTCTTTTTTCTGCCCTATAGTTCAAAGATGGATGAACACTGTGTACTTTAAGGATTATGAGCATGTGATGACCACAAGCTTCATTTCCTGAGTCTTTGGCTTCTCCCAAGAATCTAAGAACTCTGAACAAACAGATGCTGTCCACAATTAATTGTAACACATTAATTTCTGTTGAAAAATGCACATAATATAAGATCCCTCCTTGTGGAAACACAACCAGAAACATGGGAATATACAAAGTAAAATTTTAAAAAGAATACCTTAGAAAACAAGTCATTGATTATATGGTTGATGTCTTCTGATCTCTAAAATACTAATAAAATTGCTAGAAAAATATATATTCAACTTAATATATATTATATATATGGATATATTTAACACACAGTTTGAATTTATTACACTCATTTATTTTAATTAAAACCAAAATTTTGGATGTGGTTATTTCAAATATAAAAGTGAGTTAGATATACAAAGTCAAATATTTTTGTTAGCTTCAAGAATCTAAAAGAATTCCTGCTAGCAACACTATTATATTTGGGTACTTTGTGGATATATATACTGCCTCTGGAAGAGGTAATTTCAAAAGTGACACTGGAGTACTACAACTTTCAAAGTTTCTTCCAGTGTTTTGTTTTAGAGAAAAGCATATAAGAATCAGAGCTACCTTCAAGTATCACTACTGTCCTCCCATAAGTGATTACAATCATTAATAGGCATGCCTCCAAACACATAATATTTCTCCTAAGTGCATATGGCTCCTTCCCAGGGCTTCCAGATCTGCTCAGAGGTTAGAAAGTGGCAGCAATAAAAAGCTTAGAAAGTGGCAGCAATAAAATAAAATAAAATATTTAGCCTGGAAGTATAATATAGTGTTTATAATATGAAAAGCAGCTGACCTGAGTTCAAATCCAATTTTCCCCACTTATAAATCTTGGTGTCTGATGTTTGGTTTTCTTATCAGTTAAAAAGACCTAATTATGTTGCTCAGTTCAACGTTATGTGGTAAGTGACTTTGAAAATGCACAAGGATGTGCATCAATTTTTAAACAATTTCTTTTACTATCAAATGTGCATCTGTACTATGTATGAATGCAAATCTGTGTCTACAGATACTATGAAGAGGAGTGCTCCAAAACTATCCTTTATATACTGCTTGTACTAGTATTTTGTAAATGAGGTAGAAAGAGTTCATTTTCTGTACTCTGGCTGTGCTTGCTTTGAAAGAATGAATATCTGCTTCCCATGAACAGAGAGAAGGTCTCATTCCTTCAGAGGTAGCACAGATTGGCACTGTGTTAACAGCTGCATATCAACAAGACCTCAGTTGAGCCTGGCCACCACTGCCCCATTACCAGGACTGGGACAGGCCAGAATAAGGGAGAGAGGGAAGTCTCACCCCAGAGAGAGAAATTTGCCTGCATGCCCTTTGTTTTCTGTTTCATTTGTATTTTACCTCCTGAAACAATCTTGTAAAATATTTGCACACCTTCTTTGGAGACTATCCAAGATAGAGCAGTTACAGAAAGTATCTTCTCTTCAACATAAGTGATACAATAATGTACACTTAAGCTAAAATCAGCTAAAAGCTAGACAGAGCAAACACTTCATTTCACGTCTCCTCATAAAGATGATAGTTTATAAATTGTTATGTGTTTCTGAACTAGGAGGAAAAAATGTAAGAGCTTTTACCAATTTATCTTATGGCACATAAAATGCATTAAGCAATGTCTTAACACAATTACTGACTTTCTTTGACCTTTCTCTGACACATAGACAATAGGAGATAAAAACAAAAATAATGAATTCTGTCACTTTCTAATCCGAGAAACTAACTTTGGTTAGTTAGTTTTTATATACATGCACACACATAAATAATTTAACCTACTTCTTAATGAAATATAATATCACAGCCAAATTCTGGTACATATTCTAACAATAATACAAACACAAAGGTGTATAAGACTCTAGGAGAGGTAAACGGGAAGTGAAATTGTCCTCTGTATGATCAAGGGGAAGCTGAATGACTTAAGAAAGTGTTGCATAAGAAGAAGTAATAGCTGACAATATTGTGCACCCAGCAAGATCAGCATAATTATTATAATAGGCTGCATAATTGCCACCATATTATTCTCTTCCTAACCAAAAATGTATTATTCAGCCCACTGGAGGAATTTATTTCACTGTAAATTCAGTGTATATTTTAGAGAGAATATTAATAGATAAGAGTCATTTATAATAATGTATTTAATGCTAAATTTTCTGGAACATTGTATTTTGATAATTTCCATTATTTTCTATCATTCTTTTGGCTATTGAGCTATCATTTAAATTTCAAAACCTTATAGGCGGTAGTATAAGCCCCAGAAAAATGTCATCAAAATCTATAATTTTGCAAAAAATTTTGATAGGACAAAAGCTGAGTGTTGTGTTCATATACATGTGTTTTATAACATAAAGCCATATAAATCATAAAGAGGAAAAACATAATTTTTACCATATTTCCCAGCCCCCTTGCCTCACTTGGAGATATTTGAAATTTGCTGGCCAATGAACTGTGAGGGGATGTGGAGAGTGAGATGGTGAGGATGGTTCAATACCTGGCCCACCCAGCCTCCATTCCCTCTTCCTCAGCACTGGAGACTTTGGGGCCAAATGCTAAGAGTGGCTGTGTTAGGATAAAAAGAGCCTTGAATTCTGGGGCATAGCTACCAGAAGAGATACCAGGCAAGGAATGTCTGCTTTGGGCTTGGTGCAATTGGCTTAAAGTTTAATATATACTGTGTTGTGTTATGGAGATATTAGAGCAGTTAACCTACCAAGACTAATACACAGCAGTGTTAAGAATATCTGAACAATGTGGAAAGGAGGCAGCATGCAATTAACACAAGCTATTTTAGTCATTATTAATAGACAATGTAAATCATTTCAATATGAATTCATACTACAGGAACTATGTGGAAGAGAGAGATTCTTAAAAAAAATGCTACTAATAAGAGAAGAACTCAAGAATTGAGAAAATTTGTCTGGGACAGTATTCCAAGGAGCACTGCAATGAATATTCCAACAAGTGAACATGTGTTTCATATTACTAAAAATGAGAAGATTGGGACCTCATGAGATACTTTTTGATTGAGAGTTTTATGGAAACCTAAGGTAGTGGTGATTACAGAAACAAAAAGGGAAGTTTAAGTGGAGGTGGCAATATAGAAATTAGATTCTAAAGAAAAAGAACCACAGAGTGAACTTGCTGTTTCTATAAATTATTGTTCTTAAACAAAAATTGCAATATATCAAGCATGCTTCTTTCTTATGAGAGAGTTCAGAAATAACAACTGCATAAACAGAATTTTGTTCAATAACAAACTGTCACAGAGATCATGACAGAGAATCCATTACATCTGCTTTTAATCATTTATTAAACTCTATTGAGCTAGAGTTTATATGATCATTTAATTGGAAATTGCCATATTTTAATACTTGTTTCATGCCATCTAAAAATATATCACAGTGAAAATGTATGAATTTTATGTATTTTATTATCTTAAAATAATGATTTATTTAAGAGCCCATCTATTTCTCTTTTATATCTTTAATTAAAGTTGAGCATTAAGATATCTTTCGAATTTTTAACATTAAGGCAATTAAAATATCTATTTCAACTTTCTTAGTATGAATATAAGAGCATAAAATGACAGTACAACAGCCTTATAGTGACATCTACTGAACAACTGAGTTCTTCCATTACCAATAAACATAAAAGGAGAAAGTATGTCTATTTGAAAAAGAGTAGAAAAATGGATTTTCCTGTGTTTCCATACAGAATTAACACATGTGATTTAAAATCAGACAATGAAGTATTTCTTAGCTAAATTTAACAGTATAAATTCAACAAGAATCTTCACCATGTTGACACCTCATGAAAAATAAATTATTGCCAAAGCATGCTGCCAATCCTCTGTGCTCATTATCTCTTCCAATTCTACAAAAGTTTCATCCAAGGGAATGGAGCTTTAAGTATAAAAAAAGGATTTCTGTGTCAGAAGGTGCTAAAAATGAGCAATGCATATATAACATACTCAAGAAAGTTCAGGAAATGAATGAGACATATAAATCATATTTATGAGAGCAAGCAAGATTAGAAGAATTCTGATGGACAACTTGAGAACAGTAGAAGTTTTTTAAAAAGTTTGCAAAGAAATTTAAAAAGATTATTTGAAGACATTTAAAAAGACGTTAAAAATTGTTCAGGAAGAATGTATTTTAGTTAAATTAATAAATTAATACCAAATTGAATATATGGCATTGGTCAATGATTAGTAGAAAGTTATTAAATATTTTATTGCTAGCAAAATATGTGGATTAATAAAAACTTTTAAATAGTATTCATTAAATAATTCTCCAAGTATATATTTTCATATATTAATATGTTACATACAATTATAATTATAGTATATAGGATAACCATATTATTATTAATACAAGGTACATATATTCTCTCAAGAGATGTGTATATTTTAGTTTAGCAGGCAATGAAACTAGGGTGATATGAGCTTCAGGGACCAACCTAATATCATAAAGGCAAGACAGTGTCTTAAAACTTGGACTTTGAAGATCAACCCAGTGCCTTTTATACTCAGCTCTCATTTAGAGGAAAAAGTGTATTATTTAAAGGCTGAATTCACTTATAGCACTTGGCATGTGTCAAAAATAGAGCCATTAGAATTCACCAGTTAAAGTATTACATCATGATCTTGAGGAAATCATCCACATTCTTTACTTGTAAAAAAAAAAAAAGATTGTCAAGATTTTAGAAAATTTATTTCATGTTTACTTGATATTTTTCTTTATGATATAATATCAAATATTTAAAGCCATTTTAGAACATTCTATTGGTGTGTTTTAGTTTTTGGCATATGTTTATGATTTTAGATTATAGAAGCAATTATGTAAGGATCCAGCCAAATTCTGTTTATGACACTTTTATCACTCTTGTCAATAAAGAACAGATGGTTATAAGAAAAACTTTGAATCAATAATAACACAGCCTTAAAGACACAGAAGGATTATTTTTAAAATTTGTTTGAAGGTAAGTAGAAAGAGAATTGATCTTCACATATTATTCTTAACCAATCTGAAAACATAATGTAGACTCTCATGCTCTGGAAAGCTGCTACAGTTGCATGTGTGTTGATAAAATTGGAGCATGCTTTAAAAAAATCCTGGCTCCATTTATTATTAATTTTGAGTTTTGTCACTACCTAGAAGACCAAATACTCTTCTATTTTGTAATATATTTATTAAAATTAAATTTATCTTTTTTCCCCCATCAGCAAGCAAGTTTTCAAGAAAAGTCTTGAAATTCTTGAGAATTACTTTTCTTTTTTGTCCTAGATTTCCTTCTCCAGATCACTGTGTGTTTCCAGGAAAAGATTTGATGCAAAATATATGCTTATGATGATGGTGATGGTGATGATGATAATATATAAAAACTGATGACTACTGCTGTAAGAAATCATTGCACATACACTGAAATCAAAAGAAAATGCAATGGAAGTGAGAAAGAAGATTACAAAATATCTCTTCCAAGTAATCAAAGATTAAATAACATTGTTTCAAGGCATGTTACTGCATGCTTGCTACTCTCTAACTTTGTTTTATATTATTCAAGCCTAGTTTAACAAAATAAACAAAATTTTTGTGATTTAAAACACATTTTAAACTTTTAATTTAAATAGCATGAATAATGTTATTATCCTGCTTGTTCAAGAAAGCTCTTAATAATTTAGTGATTCTAGCTGTGTTTTATGAGACTCTTGTCTGTCTCCATTTATGCAAAAAAAGATAAAAAAGCACTTCCTTAAAACACATGTCATTGTTTTAAATAAATTGTAAATAATTGTATTAAAATAATTCTAACTTCTAAAAATGCATGAATGTGTGAATGAAAGACTAAATAAATAGATGATTGCATTTACATGCAGTTAACTTTCTGCTAATCTGCAAAGAATTCAAGCTAGGAATACTGGAAAATTTATTTGTGGTGGTTAATTTTTTATGTCTACTTGGCTAGGCTAAGGAAAGCCCAGATAGTTGGTATAACATTATTTCTGGTTGTGTCTATGAGAGTGTTTCTGGAAGAGATCGGCATTTGAATTGGTGGACTGAATGTAAGCAAATTCCTTCCCTCCCCACAGTGTGGCATCAACCAATGTACTGAGAGCTTGAATAAAACAAAAAGGTGGAAGAAGGTTGAACTCTCTGTCTGTTTGGGTTGGGACATTGATCTCTTCCCTCTGTGCTCCTGGTTCTCAGGCCTTCAGAACCAGACTAGACCATTGGCTCTCCTCTCAGACCTTTGAACTACGCTACCAGCTTTCCTGGGTCTCCAGCTTGCAGAGCGGACCATGGGCCTTCCCAACCTCTATAATCACGCGAGCCAACACCTTGTAATATATATCTTTGTAGACAGATAGAGCAAACTGATTATGATTTTCCGAAGAACTAATACACTGAATCATGTTGTATTTCCAAAAATGTCACAAGTTATTTTTGCATAAACCACATAAAGAATAGCAATCTATCTCTATGCCTTCAGGTAGTTGTGCTATTATTTTTTCCTTTTATTTCATCATATAATGGGGTTACAAATACTGTTAGGGTTGCATACATTGCCCCTACCACCCCTCGCCCCCCACATGCCAGAGCTTCAAGCGAGTCCAATCCCCAGGTGGCGCGCACGGCACACATTATATAACTCTACACTTCCTCCCCCCTCCCGCCTGCCCTCCATCCGACAAAAGTAGTTGTGCTATTTTTGCACAATTTATAAGGAGATCACAGAGGCCTATAGAATCTAAGTAACGAAGACAAAATTGAGCAGCTCATGAAGAGGAAATTTTGAATCCAAGCAAAATAATAACATAACAAGTAAGAACTTTCAAAACCACAAGTATTTAAATGATGTGATTTTCCAGGAGAATTGTGAGAAAGTTCAACTTGAGTGGAATATAACATGTTCTATTCAAATTACTTATTGTTCCTTGGGCCACATGTGTTCTTTGACTTTTTCTTTTCTTCGAGTAGGTTTCTTTATGTCAGATACTAAACATAGTTAGTTACCTGATGGCTATCCTATCTAAATTCCATGGTAGAAAAATAGCCCTGATACACCTGTACTTTGTTCCACACCCAAAACTAACAGTTCATTCTTGCACACGCACAGTTTAATACATTTAATTGAGTTTTGACTACTCTTTTGACTATAGCATAAAATATAGCTAAAGACATAAAACTAAATCTAATGACCCCCACATCACATTTGTATGCACTTTTCTGGAACCCAGACTGCACAGATTAGGCACGCAATACTCCTCTTAACAAAGGGGTGAAGTGACTAAAATGCTGGAATGTGGGACTCAGGGTGCAACTGGGAAGAGGAGTACTGATTATTTAGCACAAGCATAGTAGATTTTTCTTTTCTATCTTAGTAAGAACTGGTTGGATTATTATTTTTTTTACAAGCAAATAGAACTAACTTAACATTTCACAATAGATTATACATATAGTTTTAATAGTATTTTTCACATCAATTAAATTGAAATTACATACTCCTCTAGGAAGTTCTGAGCATTTAGATATGCACAGTTTTCTTGCCTTGAAACTGTCGTCGTTTGGTTTCTGAATAGACATTTCTGCCTGCTTATAATAATCCCTACATTTGACACATATCTGTTGTTTGATTAAGCTACCATGGACAAGGATCCTTTTGTTTAATAAAATATTTCAGGAGGATTTCAAAGCACTTTTCATTAAGCTTTAAGATTAAAATAACCTTCAACATTTGTTTGAAATGATAAGCAATACATAAACGTTTTGTGATTTTACAGAATGGAAATGGGAACAGCAGATCATCAAAGAGTGGCAGAAGAGAAACAATCTAGGATCTTGGATTCCAAATCCCAACTTTTTAGCCCTTAAAATATATCCAGGGCGAGGAAGAATTGTTTCTCATGGACTGAAGCCAGCAGGGAGCATGTCTCCCTTCAGCAGTCTGGGGTCAGAGTGGTTCTTGGTTTTCACAGGCTGAATTCAGATGAGGCAGTTGGTCTGCATTCAGCTTTGTTTCTAGGAGCTCAGAGATTTCATGCACTTATCCTTTCTTTTCTGCCTGTCTGGTTTCCATGGAAATACAGGCCTCTTGGAAAAAGCGAAGCCATGCACCTCATGCACAGGCAGCATGTGTTATTTTTGGAGTCAACTGAGTAGTGAGCATGTCCCAGGAAGTCAGTGTGAACAGGTCCTGGAAAGGGCAGGCACGGATGAGGATGGAAGGCGCAATATACAATTGTCTTATCATAGAACTTCACATCCAGAGAGGTTACAGGTTATCTGCTGTTCTATAGGAAATACAAGATTTATCCTGGTAAACATTACTCTTGACAAAAGAAAGGGGAAAAAATACGACGAAGCAAAAATTCAAACAGGGTTTTGTGGTTTCACTAAATGTTTATTTAATATATTCTCAGCAATTATAGAGGTGTATCTTTTACTCAAGCCAGGATTTAAATAAAGATATTGCAAACTTTAGCTCTATAAACCTTCTATATCAGTATATATAATCTCATAAAGAATTTCCCCTAATTGGATTAATATCTCTCCTCCAACATATGCCTATTTTCAAGGTAAAATCAAATTTGAACAATAATTTAAAGGAGAAAAAATATTTAAAAAATTAAATACGTGAATAAAATATGATCATGGGATATGAAGGGAAAACAATTTTGCAGTTGTCTGAATTATCTACACTGATTCTTAGTGAACTTATTTTACTGCTTTTTTCTTCAATTTTCATTCTTGGTATGTTACAGTTCTCTGTCATAACCAGTTTTATTTCTACCAATAATAGAATTTATTAAACACCATATAAATTCTTGGGCCTTTAAGAGATGTTTGGATATAAAGTATTAATCATAAAATGATTTGATTATATTAATCATAAAATATTTGCTTAATATGACTAAATTAATCCCCCTCTTTGTACAAAACAAAATTCAAAGAACTGTGCAAAGCAAAATTTTGTTTTTAAAAGCTTCCCTTCAATTAGCTCACTATCTAATTTATTTAATAAATAAAAAATATAGGAAATAATAATAGCATACTAAGTGCTGTAGGATAACCAAATTAGAATATATTGGGGAAGAAGTTATTCTACTGAAGCTTGCCTTATAAAAACTTATATCCAGATAGATCAGAGAGCAAGCAGAAAGATTCAGAAAAGAGAAACATGCAATTTGGCTCAAACACATACAACAAAAATGTATTTTTAAACAAATCACTTTAAAATCTTTGTTTTGTATTTCCAGCAAATGGGAAGAAGGCAAACATTGCAAATACATCAAGAAATAAACAAAATAACTTAGTCCCAAAGAGAAAGGAAAAAAAGAAAACTTTTCTTATGAACTTGAGATAAAAGTTCAGTTTAACTCTAATGACAAAATGAGGAAATAAAATTGTGACAAGGAATTAATTTTAATAATTTATTGCTTTAATAAGAGAATAAACAGATATGTCACTGCAGAAGAAATAGTAAGGCACAGTCAGAATCAAAGAATAAGTTTGACAAGGTTAAAAACTATAATAAACATGTCTTAATGAAAGGTATAGAAAGTAATACATTTCAACTCAGTAGCTTTTGAAATTAGTTTTAAATACTTTCATTCTTAAGGTCATTCACTTAATGAGTATATGATTTTGATCCCATATATCAGCCAAAAGTACACTTCCTTTTTATATACATATTTAAAGTGTACAACATAATGATTTGATATACATATAAATAATGAAATAATTACTACAGTCAAGCAAATTAATCTATCCATAACCTTTTATAATTACCTGTGTGTGTGTCTGTGTGTGAGAGAGAGAGAATGTGGTAAGAGCACCTAAAATCTACCCTTTTAGCAAATTTCCAGTATACAATACAATATTATTAACTATGGTCCTCATGGTGTGCACTAGATCTCTAGACTTCTTCATCCTGTGTTACTGAGAGTTCGTACTCTTTGATCTACTTCTCGTTTCCACCTCCTTCCCTGCCCCTGATAAACACCATTCTATTCTCTGTTTCTATGTATCCGACTCAAAGGAATCTATAAAAGTTGAACTCACAGAAGCAGAAAGTAGAATGGTAACTACCAGGGACTGAGGCAAGGATGGTATTGATCAAAGGATACAAATTTCAGTTAGAAGGAATAAATTCAAGTGACCTATTGTATAGCATGGTGACTAGAGTTAATAACAATGTATTATATTCTTGAAAATTGCCAGGAGTATAGAATTGAACTATTCTCACCACAAAAAATGATAAATATGTGAAGTAATGCATATATGTTAGATTTAGCCATTTTACAGTGTGTACAGATTTCAAAACATGTTGTACAAAATTAATATACATAATTTCTTATGTGTCAATTAAAAATAAATTTAATTTTACTAAGTGTTTGTCTTTTTAAAATGTAAGCTACATCCCAAGTATCTAGAAACAGAATCAATGTCATGACCCAGAAGTCAGCACTGCCCACCACTAATCATGGCTGTTGCGATTCAATATTATAAAAGTTATTTGGGACCCAAACACAGCAACATAAAATGCTACTGGTGATTCAAATTCCAACTCAGAAACGTTCAGAAACATAGACACATAATAAAATTCTAAATGATGTTTATGTCTCAGTGCCATTGTTTTGTAAGTCCTCTGGTTATATTTAAATATATATTGATAACTATAAAAATGTCTCATTCTATATGTATTGCTGTATTCATAACTCAGGTAATCAAGCTGACAGAACTATTCTTATAAATGTAACTTATTTCCATTCGTACCTTGGGTAAAATGCTTCTGTTTGTACTCTCATTCCATCTTCTTGACTTTACTATTTATAATTAATTTATCCCTTGCCCATGCATATATCTACTTGAGAACAGACAACTAAGACAAAAAGAAATGATGCTCTAAGGAAATATAAGAATCTTTCCTTTAGATGAAAATCTTTCCAATTGGGATCATCACCCAGCTTAAATTTTTCCAGTGTTCACTACTCTATAGAGAGAAATTTTTAAAATGTGAGGTACATTTAGGTTCTTAACATTCATCTCATCTACCTGTTTGGTTAACTCAGGAGATAAATCAAATTTGGTAGGTCTTATGCTTAGAGAACTCCTGTTAGCTCCTAGAGATCACCCTTTTCTTGGTAAGTATCCCAATACTTGGAAATAATTTGTTTACTAATCTGCTTGGAAATTTTGCCTGAGTATGACAAAATTAATTTTACAACTTTCTGACATCTCTTCCAATTTTTACAAATAAAGTATTCATTAATTATAGCTTAGTGATCATAGTCCCAGATGATTGGAAAAGGCTCTAAACTTGGCAATAGAACTCTGGGTCTCACTCTTTTCACTCTAATGTCCCAGAGGGCTTGTATATATTTCATTACTGTATCACACCCCTCAAGTGAGTTGAAGGAGGACGGCAAGTCTCCTAGACAAGCAGCACAGGATGGGAAAGGAGAAAGAAATGCATGTAGTGTGAAAAATCCCCAGATATGTTGAACTGGGGCTAATGACCCAACAACCCAACTTCCCAGACTGCCAAGTTCAATGACCTGTCTCTGGAGTTCATTTAGTTTCTGAACTTCAAGAGACCTTGTGTGCCACGGTAGAACCTACCTCACCTGTCTCCTCAGGTCTTGGAGGTAAGGTCAGACCATGGGGAGGAGCAAAGAGTCCCCATAAAAATGCCAAATAGCTCTGTCAATATAGACTGGAAAAGACCTATTTGAAGTAAAAAACAGAATTATCCCCTACAGAACTATGAATAAAGCCACATCTTCCATTTTATCATTTTAATCACAACATTGAGTCTTGGGGCTGAGAATTATAAGTTAGAAATACTTTTTTTTTCTTTGCTAAAGATTTTGGTATTAAGAGATTTTGTGATATTTTAATTTTATTTTCACCTGTGATTTTACCATATTTTGAATGACGGCAACTCTTGCCTTTGGCTTGGTGACATTGAAGGGTCCAGAGCGTTGCCCAAAGCAGAAAAATCAGAAAACCCAAGGAAAAGAAATAAAGACAATCTTCAGGCTTTCTTCAGTCCTATCTCCAACAGTGTATCTCAGTGAGAAAGGAGGTAGAAATCCAGGAAGAATGGGGACGAACTTCTCACCTTGCATCTGAATAGCCTCTCAATGGATGTTGACAGTGGTGGACCAGGAGCAGACATTGAGGAATGACACTTTACTACTTTGAACCTGCATTTTACATCACCTGAACATGGAAAAAATCATCCACTTTAATCAGTTATGGGAGTTTTTCTGATCCATATATTGCAAAATATGCATTCTTAATCAATTATAGCCCTGACTACTAAGGAATTAAACGTGATACTGAGGCTTCAACTGTATATTCTGTAGATCATAGGTGCTAGGTTCCTTATCTAGGCTTGCCAAACAAAAATGCAAAAACAAACAAAAAGGAGAAGAGAAAATTTATTACTACTAACATGACAGTATTCTTTGTGTAAGAACAATGCCACTTGTGTGAAGACAGAGGTGAATTCCAGGTTACCATGTCCTCGGATTGTCAGGGTCCTTTCTTAGCTACTCTTCCTGCCAAGAGCCAACCTTGATTGATAATAGACCTGATATCAGAACCTTGAAATGCAGCCAACCCTGACAGTTCACACATAATACTCTAATGGCCCCTTGCAAATTTACTAAAGATTTAAAGAGTTTGTAAAATCAGATCTATCTTTCAAAATGCTTTGCTCAAGCTCCTCAAAAAATCGAGGCAGCAGAATATCAGGGAATGACAGTGGCCAATTGTAATATTGATTACTGTTGCAATATTGCAATATTGATTATTGTTACCAGTAGAGATAGGAGATAAAACATTAAAATTACTTAAGAAAAGCGAAATTTAAGGAAAGTAGGCACCCATTTGTTTTTAAAATCTTTAGCTGAGTCATTTCCTCTCCTCACACTGGATTGACAGCAATATTACAAAGACAGTTTGTTCTACTGGAAGCATGAAGGATGACAGATGACAAGCTCCTAGCACTGTGTACGGCTGCATGGGTGTGCATGCATGTTTGCTAATCATTTCATACAGACCTCCAAGACTACTACAATGTGAGAAAATGATTCTTAATTATAAACTCTCATACTAAGTGAACCCCACAGTTTATGATTTCCTGTGTGCATCATGTCTTCATCTCCCTGCCTCTTCAAGACTACTTTTCCTGATTCTATTATCCCTAAGCCTTTACACTAGTTTTCATACAGCAAACTCTTGTTTACCCTCTCAGATTCAGTCCAGGTGTCTCTTCCCCAGGAAACTTAGTCCATTCCTGGGGAGTTTCTGGGAATGCACAGAGTTAGAACTCCGTGCTTCCAAACTTTACACATATGTGAACACTACTACTCTCACCTCTCACTTGAATGCAAAATCTTTGAGTATAGCAATGGAACCATATCAATATATGAATTCCCAGGGCCTTGCACATTTCCTAGCATACAATGCATATGCATCTATATTGCATTTCAATTTTCTGTATCAATATTTGTTTTGCCATTTCAAATGTGATGATAAATAGAATTTACAAAAGTCCAGTTTTAACTGTCTCTTAAACATAATCATCTACAAGTAGAAAATGCAATATTTGCTTTTTCCCATTAATGTGGCAATTCATGTGATAGATATTGATAAAGGCCTAGAAGTTTTTAGAAAAATAAGGAAAAAATGTGGGCAGAATTTCTCAAATTCTCAAAGCATTACAGAGCTTCTCCTCTCTTATTAGTTCTACTTTTTGGGACCTATGATTCTCATTTGTATACAAGTGTGTTATAAGTTTCTCCTTTTATTTTTTTCTCTATGCACTGAGCAACATAATTTTATAACTTTCCTACATTTTCTTCTTCAGCAAGATCAAAGACACAAGTTAGGACTTTCTTACCCTGGGTCTAATCAACTCTAGAATGGATATTAATATTTAGGAAACACAGGAGTTCCTCTTCCTTGAGCGTTTTATAGTAAATTCTAGTTCATAGACAAAGAATTAACATGTTTTATAAATGATCTGTTTCAGGTTTCCCAATCCTGACTGAGAGATTAAATTTATCATGACCAATATAATAAAAATATAAATTTCTGGGCTCCATGTAAGATTTATGGAGTTAAAATTTCTTTGGTCAATTTCCAGTATCTATAAAATAAATTAAAATAATATCTTCTCTGCCAATTCTGATGCAAATTAGGTCTGAGGAGTGTTGAATTGAGACTTGAATTAATAAGTTGAATAAAGTTATTTCACTTTGCAAATAAGAAAATATAGATTGAAAAAACTCTCAACTGGCAAGACTAAGAACCTATAGGTATTTAATGGCAGAACTGGAACCCAGGTCTCCTGATTTCCAGCTCAGTGTTCTTTCATACACACCTGCTTCCTCAGTCAAAATGTAACATACTCAAAGTCAGGAGAAGTAGGCTTGGATTAAAAAACAAAAGAAAGAAAAACACTACTCTGTTCATTAAGATTCATTGGTGGAGTCAACCTTATTAAGTTATATTAATATATTTTGCTCCATATCTTGACAGTATGTAGTCATTTAATCTTATTTCCCCTATATTTTTCCTGTAGTAATTATATGTCACTTACCTGTAAATACTGTGCTTTTGAGCATGGCTCTGGATTGATATCTTTAGAGTTTTCCTTTGTGGATGGTTTTGGTGATCTGCTGACTTGGTGATGAACTATCCATGCCCATGTCTAACACTGTTCCTTACTGCATAGCCTGACTTTTCCCCCTGATTTGGTTAATTTTCCGTCTTCCTTCTTCTCCTTACTGGACTGTGCAGTTGAAATTGGCGAGAAGGAAGTTGCGGAAAATACGTGTGTGTGGAGAGCAGGCATGGGGAGGCAAAACCAGTGCTGAGTGATGCAAGGATTGTGCAAGTCTGGAGAGTAAATACAAAGATATTACATCAACTGACTGCCTAGCAACCAACCACCCCTAGGGCTAGGCCAAGGCGTGTCTCATGGTCTGTTTCATCAGTTTTTAATGCGGCCTGACTCCACTCTCCTCCTCAAGCCTTCTTTAGCCAAAACAGAGGACACCTCAAGCATGCCAGCTCTGAGATGGAGGTGAATTCTGACTCTTCAGGTTCCAGTAGGATGGCCCACTGTGAACATTTCCTGTTTTTTTTTGTTTTCCCCCCCTAGGGTATAAGTAGGCAAGTGATTCCTTCCACATTGTCTTTACTTTTTTCACAATAGCTCTCTTACAGGTCCTAATAACAAACTCTCTAAGCAAAAGTATTCCATTATTAGGAGTTCAAACATCAAATTGGAAGGAGATTGTCATAAGAATAGAGTAGATTTTAGAGGCAGATATAAACCAAGGGAGTGAATATATTTCATTTACAAAAAACATTTAAGCAATTACAGAAACAAAAATAAATGTAAGAACCTGAGATTATGTCCTTTTCTTATATGTTTTAAATTTTTAATTATTAATTTTTATCATAAGGTATGTATTTGTCACGTATCAATTATTCATATTCCTTAGTCATATTAATGTACCATGTCAGAATGGCTAGAATAACTAGTTTATTAGTAATTTCAAAGAAACCCATCCATGAACTTTATTTCTTATAGGCAAATTTTCAACATTAACTTATATCAGCAAAAGGATTGGGAAGGGGAATGGAATTAGCCAGTATCAGAAGCAGGGTAACCTCTATACTTAGAGAAAATCATGCTGGAGCCAGACTGCTTAAATTCAAATGGCAGCTCAAACCCTCATGTGCTCTGCCATTCTAGAAAAAGAAATTACTCTCTTTGTTCCTTTCTCAATCTAAGAAGCAGAAATAATAGCACTACATAACTCTTGAATTACTATACATAAATATCTTAAAACAGCACCTGGTGCACATTAAGTGTTGTGTAAGTGTTAGCTATTATCATGATTAACTTGAAAAAGATTGGAATACAATAAAAGAAAATTCCCAATTGACACTTGTAGGCAGAAAACTTGAGCCAACTCTTTTGATGGCATAAAATATATCAGATATACCCCAGTTAAAACTCCACTTCTTCCAAATGATGAAATGGCAATAGCCAACCACCCCCTCAAATAAAAGCCTATGAAACCATGAAGAAACTTACATGTATCAAGATCAAATACCGTGTATGCCTGGCATTTACAGCACAACTGCGCAGTGCACTATTCACCATGCGATTTACATGAGTTGGGTATTGGGGTACCATTAACACAGAACCCAGGGTGTGAAGGGGATCCCCTGAATTTGAACGACCTAAGTTAGTCATAGCCATTATGCCAGCAAAGCACATCAGACTGCAAGTTTACTGGTGAGAAAACATGCTTTTCACGGCTAAATAACGTCCCAATTTAATATCATTATTAAGCAGCACCATCTTCATACCCACCTACTATACTAATATCAGCCAGCTATAGTAAGTCTATACTCGACCATATCTAAATGCCCAATAGGGCTCCAAAATTCAATAGGACATTAAAAGCAAGAGCTTGTAATGGTTCTGTTTTGTTAAGAGTTCATGGCTAGGCCATATTAGGTCTCATGAACTCCTAGGAGTGTAGACAAGACTGAAATAAACCTACCACTCTTGCTGGGTAGGCAAAGCTCTTTCACAAGCTACTGAGACCTACCAAAAGAGAAAAAGGATCATTAAAAGTAATCACAGGACCAAAGCTTCTCACTTCAGGCACTGGGCATTCAGAAAATCCAAAGTATTCTGGGGAAAAGGAGGGCAGCCTATGGCTTCTGCTTCTTTTCTGCTATGATCATTCTTACTGTCTAGCCAGTGGGGAATCTGTGGCCATGGGGCCACATGTGGCCTTCTGGATCCTTTACTGTGGCCTTTTGACTGAATCCAAATTTTACAAAACAAGTCGCTTTAATTTCTGTGAAGTTTGGATTTGGTTGAGGAGCCACACTTGGGGATCTGGATGACCACATGTGGCCTTGAGGCCACAGGCTTCCAACCCCCTTTTGTGTATGTCTCTTGATTCTTTCAAAGTCCATTTTCCCTTCTTTTCTGATGCTCCCAATTGGCACTTGTGGTTAATGAGAAAATCACACGGCTACCGAGTACGAAGGCCTTAATAAATCATATTTTGTACTAAATTCTGGGTAGAAAGAGAATAGGATCACTGTATTTAAATGTAATGTAGTGTCAAATTGTGTAAACAAAAATTCGGAAAATGAGTGATCAGCATCAGCACTAATATATGAAATTTTCAGTCTCTTGTATTAGTCATCACAGGCTACATTTTGTTATAATAAGAAAATAGCCCCCAAATCTTAGTGACTTAATCAAAACAAGATTTGGTTTTGGTTGATTCAAAATCCTCTTTGGTTCAGGCAACACATCATGGGTTCAGATCTCTCTGCCTTCAAGCAATGATTCAACCAAATTCAGGTTTCAACATCCTGTAGTTGCAGCCTCTAAAATTTCTGGCTGCCTGGATCAATGGCAGCAGAGGAAACAGCCGAGCAGTCCCCATGCTGGAGTTAAATGTTTCAGACCAGAAATGTGACAAGCCATCTAATCATAACTCACTAACCAGTGTTAGCTACCTGGTCTTATATATCATGAGACAATTAGGGAAAATGACCTTGCTCCTTGTCCAGAGCAGGAGGATGACAAAAATGGGAGTGTATATCCCATACGTCTGCACACATGCTTTCATGATTAGGGATGAAGTAAACTTTTCATACGTTACCCATTTTCTTCAAGTTGAACTTGGAGTTGAAAAAATGCTTTCAGAACAAATTTCAGTTTAATATGAAGGATTAACATATTTCAATATAGGAAGAATTAAAGCCTAAACACATCCCTATAAACTCATCTGTGTATTTTTGTTGTTGTTGTTAAATCAAGCACAGTATACCTTTTTACTTGTCAGTAAGTTATACTGGAACACTTGTTAATATGTTCATATTCCACCTTACTATTTTAAAATATATACTTACTTTTCAAAAAAATATTTGTTTCATAGTGAGTCATGATTAAGTGCATGTGCTCATATATGTCTATGTATAACTAGATCTACATTTAGTAATTTATTTCTAATTCTTCTCATTAGCTCTCAAAAATCTACCGGTAACTGTACCAATTCCTATCTTATAAAGTACTATCTATGACAATTATGTTCATGATAACTAACTATGTTACATACTGTCTTCTGAAATTTGTATTGCTGAATTTAAGAGGCATATTTGAGCTAAGAGCAGAAAGCTTTTTAAATATTTTGAACATTGTGATAAAACCGTTCTTGCTGCATCTAACAAATTCCATCAGTTAGAAAGAGCCAGGAGGCTAAGAAGTCTGATCTGAAGTTGAAGCTGTTCTCCATGAAGTTCTCCTTCCTTGTAGGAGAAGGATGTGAAGCTCTAAGAGATGAATGAAACATGATGCTAGTAAACAACCATACAGATTGAAAGTCAGTCATGGATAGCCAGAATTCAAAGCTAGTCAGACAAAATCTTGGGTTGTAGCAGCATCAGACACATTAGGACAGTTCCCATCCACTCTCTGCCCTACCCAAGGGATAAACCGATAGAGGAATATTTTATGTACCCTAGCAATGTTCTGCATATAATATCTTGAATTTTAATATTAAGAAAAATGAGAAAATTTTAACATGTATGGAAAGGCTTAATCTAAGGGGGGAAAAAGATTGAACTCTTCTTAACTATAGGTCCTAAGCAATTATAAAATTTAACCAAATATTTTAGTTACTCTGTAACCTAGAGCATGTAGTAATGACAAACACTACATATGTTTCTTTAGCTCTAGGTATAATTTATCTTTACCATTTTTGCCCATTCTAAGAATGTGAAATTTTTAACTTCTTAGTATAAATGATTTTATTTTATGCAGGCACATGATAGGATAAACATCATGACATATATTTGTGTGAAGACAGTATTTAAAATTGATTCCTTCTTTCTCTAAGGCAGATGTTAATGTTAATGTATACAGAATACAATATCAGATGAAGTGACAAAGTTCTCAGGTTAATTACCTAAAACTTTCGGATGCCATAAAGAATAATACTGGCTTCTTCACTGAGAGATAGTTAACAGAATAGTACTTCTAAGAGCAACTATGTTTCATGATGTTGGAAGATATGTTATGAAATGCATTGTGGGAGTCATTCTGATATACAGGCCAGGAAAGTAATTTTAAAAATTGACCATGTGGCCACAAGATGGCACCATCACATAAAACATAATACAAATGAACTAAAATCAGTTATACAAATATTGCTATAATCTATACACTTTTATCTGATCAAAATAAAAACATTAAAATAAATCACTCCTCTGGTAAATATTTAAGGGGAATTGGTCAGTATGGACCATTGCACATTTTGAAGTAAAAATGCTTTATTATTTAACTATAATTTCAAAAACATAGTCCCCCAAAAGGAAATTTTATAGAGGCCTAAAGAGTTTCCCTTCATTAAATAAATGACACGTAAAAGTGAGAGCTAATTAGATCAGTTACACGTACACAGACACATCATTCATTCACACTCACAGGTACAAACATAATACACAAAGAACTGTATATGAAGTCTGAGAATTTGTATATCACCACACTCATACGATTTCACCACTGTGTATTAAAGCATTCAACAACTTTGAAATTTATATGCGAATTTATTTGATTCAGTTAAAAAAAGCTGCACCACAATGTATTAGATTAATGCCAATGCTGTTGTGATTTCTGAATAATTGTGTGAATATAAATAATATTGTAACATAAATTTTAAATCCCAAATTTTAGCAGAAAAATAATTTTTATTATCAGACATTCTAATATATTTTAATCATGAGGTTTGAAGCAATTTACTTTGTGAGGAAATACGTGAGAATATTAGACATTACAGATTCTAATTTCTTTGTGTGAAATTGCATATTAATTATTATTCACATTTCTGCAATGTAAATCCAAACATCAGCCCATGTATTAGAGTTCATTCATTCTTATAATTGAGATTCTTTGATTTCAGAGATGCTTTGATTTCAATCTTTGTGGTGCAAAGGACTCTCAAAATGCATAGTCCATTTTCCTAACATCGTAAACCGGATACCAAATAGTTAAAATCATTAGTGTTGGTTACATGATTACCATTTTGTATGCATTGAAAATATTTATAGGTAAATGAATAAAACTATTTTCAATGTCTGAATTTGATTTAAATGTATACTGACCCCAGGACACAAATTAAATTTTTTAAATAAAATATGCAAAATCTTGTGGTTATAATAGTTCATAAATTTGTTTACTTGTTTTCAAATGTTTTATATAAAATGTTCATAACACTTATAAATTTATAATAAGTGCATAATACTTATAAGTTTATTAGAAATTTTTAATTTTTTTCCTTTATCCAAAATTTGATATACAAGAGGATTTTTATTGAAGGTCAAGTTAATTGATTTTATATTATATCATGTTAACTTACATTGTGTTGTGTTACATTACACCATATCGCAATATATTACAATATATGAGGTATGTCTGGAAAGTATCCAGCCATTTAATATGAAAAATGGAGACATTCATTGAAGAAGATACAAGAAACATTGCACATAACACAATGATGCCTCAGTCTCCTTCAAAGTAGACACCTTGGGACCTCATGCAGTTCTCTTAGCATCTCTTCTACTATTTAAAACATTCTGCAAAATTCTGTATTGGAATTGCCATCAGCTGCCTCATTCTATTTTCCTGAATCTCATCAATGGTCTGAAATCTCCTCTATTTCAAAGGTGATTTTAATTTTAGGAAAAGCCAGAAGTCACAGGGCACCAAATCTGGGCTGTAAGGGGCTGAGTCACTTGGGTGATTTGATGTATCGCCAAAAAACCACAGGAGACGTGATTCAAGGGTGGGCGCATTGTCTTGATGATTGTGCCAATCACCAGTTGCCCATAGCTGCAGCCGTTTTTGCCACATTGCATCTCTCAACCACCAGACCACATGGAGATAGTACTCCTTATTAATTGTTTGGCCTGGAGCATTGTACTTGTGATGGACAACACCTTCCCCATCAAAAAACACAGTTAACGTGGTCTTTATCTTGCTGCGACTTTGCTGCACCTTTTTCAGCATGGAGAACCAGGGGACGTCCATGGGGAAGACTGGGCCTTCGTTTTTGGATCATAGCCATAGACCCACAATTCATCTCTGGTTATCACCTTCTTGAGGAAATCCGGTTCATTGGTAGCAGTTTGAAGCAAGTCATTAGCAAATGCAGCACGATGTTCCTTCTGTTTTGGTAGCAGAAGCTGCAGAATGCATTTTGCCAAGACACGTTTCATGCCAAATTCCTGTGTCAAAATCTCGGACACAGTTTTTTTGGAATCCCTAGATCAGCTTCTAGTTCTCACACTGTTAGTAGTCACTGATCTTTGTTGATTGCAGCCCATACATGTTCAACATTCTCAGGTGTTCTGCTCGTTGCAGGCCTTCCAAAACGTTGGTCACTTTGAACAGATGCTCAACCATCTTTGAGGTGTTTGTGCCACACTTTTATTTGTGCTGTGCTCATTGCATCATCCCAGAAAGCCTACTGAATCATCCAAATAGTTTTTGCAGGGGAATGTTCAAGCTTATTGCAAAATTTGATGCAGATTCGTTGATCTACTCACTCAGTCATTTTGAATGCCGTAGTCACACGGCACACATGCTCACTCCATGGCGTCTAGCGTCCCACTGACTAGTACAGTGAGTTCGTCATTGTTCATGCATGTGCATCACAGTCCACTCTCCTTGGCTGCCAGGTTACATCAATGTCGTGCAAATTGTTCTCGTTATATTAACAATGGCTGGATAATTTCCAGACAGACCTTGTATAAAAACAAAACCACAGAACACATTATTTGAATTGTGGCTGTCCAAAAAGCACATCCAGGGCATTTCTTGGTTATTTCTCTCCCTCCACCGTGAACTCTGGCAACTTTGTATCTAACTCCAATTTTGCCATTTTCTTAGATGATTACAACATCTAAAACATTAGAGGGAATGTCTCTGATAAGATTTTCAGCACTATAATTTATTCAATGGGCAAATGATTAACTGGGATCCATATTCCCTGCTCTGAGTCTGGGAGAAGGGAGTGAACATGATATAATTCCTCCTAATCTTTTGATGTGTAGGAATAGGGGTACCAGGTACTGGTACCTGGTACGTCATCGTGGTACCTGCTCTGATACAACAGGGGCTCTGGGATCATGACTTTTTACTGAACCAAAAAATTAAGGCTGGGGTTGGGGGAGAGCTTCAGTTTGTGAAGGAAATGGTATATAGTTTGAAACTTCAAAAGAGTAGTGGATGCTAGCCAGGTGAAGTAGGAAGAGAGGGTGGGAAGGGAGAAGTAAGGGAAGATATTCTATGAATATCCTAAGGAAAGGGAAAAGCAGCCCATAAGAGTAAGCCGGCAGCATGTGGGGAAAACTTCCAGTAGGGCTACAGCAGAGAGGAGGACCAGGAATGGCAAGGAATGAGTCTAAGGAAGGTTGTATCAAAAACAACCTTAAAGGTAAGAATTATTTTCTCCTTATGGTACTGTCCATGATCAGGGAAGTTTTCTAGCAGATGAGTGCCATGAGCATCCACCAAAGCACACTTGTTCTTCCTTTAAAATACTCCCCTGTCTCCTTCCAAGCCAGTCTCCATTCCTTCTATAGTACTGTGGGGTGAAGGCAAAACTGCCCCTTTGCCCTTGGAAAGTTTGCTGAAAAATCAACTCACAATAAAGCAGATTAATAAAAGAAAATTATTAAATTTACTTACAGTGCACATGGCAAGAATCACAGAGTGATTACGCAGTATCTTAATGGGGTCAAGAAGTTTATATATTCTCATTTTAGAGGAGAGGGGAAAGAGGAGGTATTAATATATAGGTAACTCTTTGAGGGACAAAATACCATAGACTGGATAGCATTAAAAATAGGAATTTATTTCTCACAGTTCCAGAAGCTGGGAAGTTGAAGATCAAGGTAATGGCAGATTGGGTCCCTGGTGAGGTCACTCTTCCAGGCTTGCAGAGGGTGCTCTCTTATTGTGTCTTTGCATGGCAGAGAGAGAGAGAGAGAGAGAGAGAGAGAGAGAAAGGGAGAGAAGGGAGAGAGAGACCTCTGCTATTTCTTCTTATAAGAGCACTAATTCATCATGGGGGCTCTACCCTCATGACTTCATCTAAACCTAATTATTTCCCAAAGTCCTCATCTCCAAAGACTATCATATTGTGCCTTAGGGCTTCAACATATGAATTTTGGGAAAACACAATTCAGTCCATAGTCCTCATCGTCTCTTACAACTCTCCTTCCACTGGCTCCCCAAGCAGGAGGCATTCATTCCACTTTTCAGCTGCTTTATCAGCACTTTCCAGAATATATCTCCCTTTCCCCCCAACTTCACTCCCACCTTCGAATATAAATTTGCTCACTCAGCCTGCAATTCTTTTTCCCACCCCTTTGTCTCTCTAACCCTAGGATGCTCTGGCATTGCATAGACACCTCGCATAACACTGACCAGCATTCCACTCACCTCTTCTGATCTGTTCCCCACCCTCAGTAAGGCTCTAAGGTCCTGGAGGAAATAGTGTGTCTTGTATTTAGTAATCCTCATAGCAGGGTTGTTGAATGAGAGTGTTGGATGATAAAGGGCTTGAGCAGAAATGATAGCAGCCTCCTTTCCTTGGAACATTCTCTCTATTAACCAGAATCATGGGAATTTGTCAGTGCACTACCATTCCTGGGCAGCCAAGAATTTAATCTAGGCAGTGTAGGCATATGGCCATATTTCATTTTGTTTTATGTTGTTTTTATTATGGAAAAATTAAGAAGGAAAAGGAGATAAGATGTGTATGGATGTTTTATGTTTCTCTTTGCAATTCAGCGTCTCAGATGAGTGTAAACTCAAATTGCCTGTGAACATGATAGAAAGCTCAGTTTCTAAAAACACAAGGAACAGAAAGCCATCTTTACAGCGTGCTGAAGAAAGGGGGAGTAAAGCTTTCTGGCATCATCTCAAGGCTGTACTCTTACCCCTAGGCTGTAAGACAGAGAGTAGGGCAGCTTGAACTTAAGCCTTGACCTTTGCCCTGTGACATCAGAAGCTTTAATGTACACAAAAGAAGTTGGAAAAGATTACCACATTTAAAAGCTGAAAAGGATTGGTCCAACAACTTAAATTCACCGTCAGTGCAAACAGTCACATTTCTGGGGAAAGCCACATAAAATAGCATTCAGGTTTGCAAAAATAAGACAGAATTAACTGTAAAAGAGATGCATGAAAGCTTGTGTATGAACTCCTCTATGCAATGATGTAAAAAGATTCTATGTTGATAGTCAAAGTTGCATTTTCATGTCTTAAAGTTATGATAAAGAGTATGCCTGCAAACAGCTGTGTTTGGAGAGATGTGTCTGCTGTTATGAGCAGGTGGTTATAGGATCAGGAGCTGGGACCATGTAGACTATAGGAATGATGTGTAGGCAGGATGAAGGCCACCACAGAGGTAGAATGACAAGAAATGAAGTAAGGTGTGGCTCAAACTAGACCAATTGTTGACATTTAATTCCGAGCAATGCAGGCTTTGAGAGATTTTTTAAAAGCAAAAGGGAGATTTACCAAGTAACAGAAGAGTTTCTCTCACAATCATGGTATGTCTTTGAATTCTGAATAGATCATCCTCCTTTTTGAGCCAAAGAGTAGCTACCCAGTTCTGAAAGTAAGGGGTGATTCTGACCTGAAGGATAGTTGTGAAACATTTCATAGAGAGATAGATCTTGAGGAAGAAAATAAAACTTGGGAGTGGAGTTTAGGATGGAAATTTTCTAAGCTGGGATAGAGATAGAGGGAGGAAAAATCATTGTGTTCCATCTTTACGAGGGCTGTCCAGAAAATATACAGCCACTGTTAATATAACAAGAAAGGTTTACATGGCTGGATATTTCCCGGACAACCTCGTATACTTTTGTCTCTTGAATCTGGACTCTTAAGACTCCAGGAATGTGAAATGCCTGCCCAAGTGGTGGATTGAAACTGTTCTCTGCCATGGACTAGAACCTTATAACTTGGCAAGGGGACTGGTATACAGCAAGGGCGGGTCACCTGGGCCTGGGTTTGCGGGCATATATATATATATATATACACATATAATATAATAATTATATATATATAATTCTCTTCCTAAACAATTGACAAAGTTTTAGACACAGGATGGATAGTTGGACTCATTTATGCTGCGGGGAATGGAAGAAGGAGAAGAGCAGGGATTGTTTCTACCTTGGACCTCACTAGTCAAGGGGTGAGCAGGACCCTCTCTGGCCAAGCTGGGGGTAGAGGCTGTCTGCGGGAGCATCTGTGATCTGGTGACTCCAGGAAGAAATTGTGGCTGGTGCAGAGCACTGATCTGTGATCCAGAGACAGACGTCGGCCCAGACCCAGGCAGTACCATGAGTTAATTTGAGAAAATTTGTGGGAGATTAAAAGATCTGCCAGAATTTCCATATCTACTTCATGACTGTTCTAGAATGAGTACTAAAGTCATTTAATTCATAGTGAATAATTTAAAAACACACAAAAAATATTTTATAATACAAGTGAATATATATGATATACTCATGTGACTTGCAAAAAGTGATAATAAAAGAACATCTATATAACTACCACTTAGTCTAGGAGACAAAAATATCGCCACACACCTTGAATTAGCTATGGTGCCATTCTGATCACGTCTATTTCTTTCTCCACCAAGGAAAACACTTTCCATGATTCTTTTACCTCCAAAATCATCTCTGATTTAGGGAGGATATATGATTTCTCATAATTTTCAATTTATGTATTGCAGATAATCAAATGCTTCACTTTACCCCGTTTTTATCACATGGCAATTAGAATTCACCTCTAAGACCTTGACATAAAATTTAATTCAAAGGTAGAAAAAGAGGACAATAACTGCCACCCAAGACAGAGCACACTCTTTTCTACTATGCTTTTTTTCAAATGCATTCAAAATTGTGAAGGTGAATTTTATTTTCAAAGGTATGCTGATCATGCTTTACATGGTACTTATATTACTTGATTAAGGGAAGCAAGGCTGCTTATATCCACTTACTAATTCTCCTTTTTCATCGGCCCCTTAAGCCCCTGGAAATTCTCAAAAGGTTCTTTGATCAGATCTGGAGAATGGAATTAGCATCTGAAGGAAATGGTGGCGGAGGAAGATGCCAATGAGAATAAAAAATCATTTAGCTATATTTAAATGATCGTACCACATCTTATTCTTCTTTTACTCACAAAAATTTATTTAGATTTTTCCTTGTGCCTGGAACTCTGTGTATTGGTGGAGACTTACAAAATACAGTGCAATGAGTTGAGACTAAATTCCCTAGAAAGAAATAGATGATGAAAAAGCTGCTCTGTCTTAAAAAAATATCCAACATAATTTATATAGACCCACTCCTAATCTAGAATTGAATACTGTCTGTCATGGGTTGAATTGTGTCCCCACAAAATTCATATGTTGAAGTCCCTCAGAATATAACTATATTTAGAGATAAGGTCTTTAAAGAGGTGATTATGTTAAAATGAGGTCATTAGGGTGGGCCCTAATCCAATATGATTGTTGCTCTTATAAGAAGAGGAAGAGACACCAGGGATGAACACACACTGATAAAAGATGACGTAAGGACACAGTCTCACAAGGTCATCCGCAAACTGAGGAGAGAGGCCTTAGCAGAAACTGACCTTGTCAGCACCTTGGTCTTTGTTTTCTGATTTTTAAAAAAATCAACAAAATAAAATGCATTGGCATCTGCACAATCAGTATTCCTCATTAATCAAATCTTCATCAAAAATGATGGCTTTAGATATAGTTTTGTTGACATAGATTTCAAGAAATATGTATGACTTTCTCAGGCACAAATTCTCATAGAGTTTTGCACCAGTGTACATAAAGCTATTCTGAGTAATCTTCAACATCCATGTTTTCCTAGGGACTTCCAACTTCCAGAACTGTGAGAAAATAAATTACTGTTGTGCAAGCCATCCCATCTGTGGTATTTTATTACGGCAACCCTAGCAAACTAATATAAATACATAAAGTGAGAGGCACTTCAGAAAGACTTTACATAGTTTAGATTATTGCCAATTAATGTCAAAATATGCTCTTATTATGCATGTCCTTAATTCTTTATATGCTTTTCCCTCCATACATTCAGATTTAAATTTTTTAATCTAGTTGTAATTCAGCTGCATGCACACCAGGTGGCAAGCATGTTCTTAGTCTCTATTTCTCATTTGTACAGGATGAACTAGGCTCTAAAGCAAAATGACCGTAATATGCTTATGTTTCTTATGTTCTATCAAAGCATGGGCAGAAGCTTAGATTGCTGGGACAATAATGTGAACATATGCATCATGAATGAGATTCTCCCTCAAATGATCTTTCTAATTCCATTGTCAGACATAATAGAATTGCCAGACTACTCTTTGTTCTCTAAAGGATCTACTTATTCTATGCAATTTTAAAAATAGTTTTGCAGCTGCAACACCATAAACTATTCTTCAACCTTGATACATACCACTAAAAAGCATTCATAATGTGTTTTTATATCTTCCAATATACAATTCATCATTTCATTAATAGAATACTTAATATTTCAGGGGTAATTTTTGGTAATAGTAATTGAAAATGGCAGCAGTACACCAAAAAATTCATCCATCTTCTTGCTTTTGACCTATATTCCAGGATATTAAATTGTTTCCCCTAAATCATAAAGTTAACGCAACTGGGATTTTAAAGAATGTACAGTGATTTTGTTTTCTGCTTTTTAAAAAAATCAACATAATAAAATGCATTGGTATTTGCACAATCAATATTGCTCATTAATTAAATTGTCATCAAAAATTACTGTTTTAGAACCAATTTCATCTGTTGGCATAGATTTCAAGAAATATGCATGACCTTCTCAGGCAAAAATTCTTAGAGTTTGGCACCAGTGAATATAAAGTTATTATTCTGAGTAGTCCTTAACATCCATGTTTTCCTAGGCAGGGGTGTGTGCATGTGTGTGTGTCTATGTACATGTAGTAAGCTTAGAATAAAGTGGGCAGACAATGAAATGTTAGCAGAAAACTGGGAAATATTATATTTATAACAGAGAAGAAAACTAAACACCCTGCATACTGGCCCTGGTCACCTCCCTAATAAAGAGAGAGAGGGCTTGTTGAAGCTCACTACAGGACTCAGAAATTACAGGTACGGTTTGAAATTATTAGTTTTTTGCTTATTCTCCCTTAAGACACTAAAGTTTAGAAGGGAGCGATTCTGCGTGGACTTACTACAGTCACTCATAGAAGGGGAGATAAAGAAATTAAGACAGTCTTGCTTATAAGTGAGTGGAGGATTGGAGCTCCATTTATTAGGAGAGAGGACCAGCTCTTTTTTATTCAAGGGCCTAAAGGAGAAGTGATAGGACACTGAGGGAGGCTGAGGGTCCTTCATGCCCCTTGCATATGAACTTCAAAGTCCAGGAGTCATCTGCGTCATAGAAGCCACAGGAAAGAACGGCCAGGATCAGAGGCCACTCCAACACCAAAAGTTGAAAGCTCTCTCAGGTATAATGTTATTTTGTTGTCTATTCTTTGCCTGTTTCTATCCTTCAGATGACCAGTGGCTAATATTCTAGTTGAATATTTATATACATTTTCATGCTTCAGGGGAATTCACTCTCAGGTGAACCTGAATCATCCTGTTGTAGGGAACTATGTTAAGCCAAGAGCTTTGCATGAATCTAGGT